>CM050417.1:1164404-1176904 GCA_027564155.1 Gymnocypris eckloni scoliostomus
TGTGTGTGTGTGTGTGTGTGTGTGTGTGTGTGTGTGTGTGTGTGTGTGTGTGTGTGTGTGTGTGTGTGTGTGTGTGTGTGTGTGTGTGTGTGTGTGTGTGTGTGTGTGTGTGTGTGTGTGTGTGTGTGTGTGTGTGTGTGTGTGTATGTGTGTGTGTGCGTCTGTGTGTGTGTCTGTGTGTGTGTGTGTGTCTGTGTGTGTGTGTGTGTGTGTCTGTGTGTGTGTGTGTGTGTGTGTGTGTGTGTGTGTCTGTGTGTATATGTGTGTGTGTGTGTGTGTGCGTCTGTGTGTGTGTGTGTGTGTTGTGTGTGTGTGTGTGTATGTGTGTGTTGTGTGTGTGTGTGTGTGTGTGTGTGTGTGTGTGTGTGTGTGTGTGTGTGTGTGTGTGTGTGTATGTGCATGTGTGCGCATCTGTGTGTGTGTGTGTGTGTGTTGTGGTTGCATTAGAGTGCTTGTCAGAAATATAGTTGTTTTCTGGGAAGGCTGCCGGCTGCTTGTGGGTTCATGCGTCTCAGAGCAACAAAACCAACATCTCTCTCGCTCGCTCTTCATACAGATGCAGTTTTTCTTAAGCATTAGTGGAATGTTTCTGTATGATTGAAACCAGTGTGTGTGTGTGTGTGTGTGTGTGTGTGTGTGTGTGTGTGTGTGCGTCTGTGTGTGTGCGTCTGTGTGTGTGTGTGTGTGTGTGTGTGTCTGTGTGTGTGTGTGTGTGTGTGTGTGTGTGTGTGTGTGTGTGTGTGTGTGTGTGTGTGCGTCTGTGTGTGTGTGTGTGTGTGTGTGTGTGTGTGTGTGCATCTGTGTGTGTGTGTGTGTGTGTGTGTGTGTGTGTGTGTGTGTGTGTGCGTCTGTGTGTGTGTGTTGTGGTTGCATTAGAGTGCTTGTCAGAAATATAGTTGTTTTCTGGGAAGGCTGCCGGGCTGCTTGTGGGTTCATGCGTCTCAGAGCAACAAAACCACAACATCTCTCTCACTCGTGCTCTTCATACAGATGCAGTTTTTTCTTAAACATTAGTGGAATGTTTCTGTATGATTGAAATGCGGCTGCTGCTTTGATTTAGCTGGTAGCGTGGTTTGTGTGGTCTGCGTGTGTGAAGCTAAAGTTTGCCAAACAACAAGCTACTCCTAATTTAAAGTAGTGGATTTACAGTCAAGCATCCCTTTTAGCACAAGTTCTTCGCAAATGCTGGCTAAATACAGCAAAGCTTTTTGAAGGAACAGCATCTGTTTAAATAGGGAGTATTGCTGTAAAAAAGCAAAGAATTTGTGTCATTCTCAGTGTAAAAGAAGAAGCACACTTTTACCTTTTTACTTGTTCACCAATGGATGCTCTGCAGTGAATGGGTGCCGTCAGAATGAGAGTCGGATAAAAACATCACAATAATCCACACCACTCCAGTCCACCAGTTAACATCTCGTGAAGCTTCCTGTTTGTAAGAAACAAGTCTTTAAACCTTTACTTTTGGCTAAAAAAATTTAGTCCATAATCCATAATAATGCTTCTTCCAGTGAAAACGTCCATCTCCTGTTTTCTCTCACATCAAAATCCACTAACATATTTATTTAGAGCTGTTTTGGACAATTTTGGTAAACGGTGCAGATTTCTCTCCTGATTCAGACCAGACCCCTTTTTCTCCGGGGGAAGCGTTATTATAGACTACTTTAGCAATGGTTTAAAGTTAAAACGCCTTAATGCTGGATCTGTTTCAGCTTTTGTCTTCTCCAGATGTTAACTGATGGACTGGAGTGCTGTGGATTATTGTGATGTTTTTATCAGACTCTCGTTCTGACGGCACCCATTCACTGCAGAGCATCCATTGCTGAGACACTGATGCAGAGACACATTTCTACAAATCTGATGAAAACACAAACCCATCTAACTCATCTTGAAGGGCCTGAGGCTGAGTAAATGTTCAGCAAATTACAATTTTTGGGTGAACTATTACCTTAAATATTTCACTACAGAAAAGAAGCATGGACAAATGAATCAGTGAATCTTTTAATTGATTCGGTGCACTCAACCATCGATAAGAACCGATCGAATCAACAGAAAAGTAGTAGTTTTGTTATAGAAAAAAATGAACTTACTAAAGACTTTTCAGACCGGTGGCGAGTGGCGACTAACGCTCAGCGATGTGATGTTTACAGGTTTCTATTCTGCTGAGTGCAAATTCCACTCCCTCACTGGGGCGTTATACATGCGGCCATATCTCAAAATACACACACTGCCACTGTGTGTAGACGTCTGAACTGCAGTCATGTGCGTCTCTGTTGTTATTCAGTGTGTGGGAGAGTATTTGTGTTGTTGTGTGTGTGTGTGTGTGTGTGTAATGTGCCCTCTGGGTATGTTGTGTGTGTGTGTGTGTGTGCGTGTGTGTGTGTGTGTAATGTGCCCTCTGGGTATGTTGTGTGTGCGTGCGTGCGTGCGTGCGTGTTTGTGTGTGTGTGATGTGCCCTCTGGGTATGTTGTGTGTGTGTGTTTGTGTGTAATGTGCCCTCTGGGTATGTTGTGTGTGTGTGTGTGTGTGTGTGTGTAATGTGCCCTCTGCATGTTGTGTGTGTGTGTGTGTGTGTGTGTGTGTGTGATGTGCCCTCTGGGTATGTTGTGTGTGTGTTGTTATTCAGTGTGTGGGAGAGTATTTGTGTTGTTGTGTGTGTGTGTGTAATGTGCCCTCTGGGTATGTGTGTGTGTGTGTGTGTGTGTGTGTGTGATGTGCCCTCTGGGTATGTTGTGTGTCTGTGTGTGTGTTATGGTCAGTATGTTCTCTAGCAGGACAATGGAGACAGGAAATGTATCTGGCGATGGGAAGGGAGTTGCTATGCAGTTTTGTGTGTGTGTGTGTGTGTGTGTGTGTGAGTGTGTGGTCTCTGATGCTATCAATAGGAAATCCTCCACTATACAGTATGGGACTGTACATGGATTGTTGTTAATTATGTCTGCTGGTGGTTTTGTTTGTTTATCAGTCTTAATTAAGAGACTTTTAATCTAAAAATCTGATTACTGTACATTTGAAATGATCCCATATCTCATTGTGGAATCAACCAGCCTATAACATCAACTTAAAACAAACCATTTTACTTGCATTATCTGATGTATTTCCAAGAAAAACAGCATGTACGATGTGACAAAAATAATATGAATAGAAACGTGAATAATAAGAAATGGGTGTAATAGAAGTGTGTAATAAAAAAATAAACATCTAATTGCATTTTGATGCTGTTTACCTTTGTATCCAATTGAATTATAGAACACAAATACAATGGAAGCCATCAATCACCCCCGGATTTGAACCAGTGACCTTGCTGACCCCGACCCCGAACCATCAGGCCACAGATGGCTGCCTTCAGTGAGTAAGAAACACATCTGTATGTGCATGCTGGGAAAGCAGAGCTTGTGAAGTAAAGGTATGTTACAAAATATCACACTACTCATACTAGTAATACAGTATATATGCATGCAATTTGCCAACTTGTGCACTATACAACTAGAACATTATGTGAGAAATGATATCCCACAATGCACTGCAGCTCAAACTGATGTGCCATGAATATCAACCACAATGTCGTTTTGACTCATTATTTGGTCTGACTGCAAAATTGAAAATATTTACTCAACATTGGATTAAAGTGCTTCTATTATGGATCTTTGAAAATGTCCTTTCAACAGCTCTAAGTGAATGGAAAGCTTTAAATCTGAAAGTGCACCGTGTATAAAGTTATTGTTTCTCAAAAGAAAGAGTCGACTCTGAATCATTGAAACGAGTCGTTTTTAAAACCAATCCCAAGCCGCTTGCCCGCCCACTAGTTGTTCTTTTCACATTGGTCTGAATGAAAATGCAAATTCATTCTTTGCCACTAGGGGCGGCTTTTGGAGCGGTAAAAATAGTGTTTTCCGGTAACGCTGTACACAAAGCAGCTGCGCTGGCTTTACAGGCAAAAAGAAATGAAAATGAGACCAATCACCACATATTAGCATCATGCAAAGAAGGGGTTTGGAAATATTAACCGTTGAGCGAATCCTTTGGGAGTCGTTGAGCAAGTAAGCTAAAAATAAATGCATATTATAAGACAATGAAAGTGTTTTTTGACCTTGCATGCGTGTGAACCTGTTATTAGGGACTCCCAAAACCAAAATATGAACCTTTTATTACCCATAATAGAGGCACTTTATATTTCGAGGTTATAACTCGTCACTTGTTGAATTAAAAATGTCACAAACTGTGGCAGCATACTACAGTTTAAAGCATTTAGTATTGTATACTGTTTCATATAGTCATTTTTTTCATGAAAAAATGAAAAAAGTATACAGCATATAGTATGTCCTTTTGTAGAATTTACCTCCCAAAATCGGCTCAAATCAATATGAAAATAAGCAGTTTTTTTTAGTTGTCTCTAATTGACGGATATAACTCAAGGATGTTATTATGAAATTAAAGTTGGCGTCAGTGGCTAGACAGAATGAGGTAAGCACCTGTTTATATGCGCTGAGTGCTGTGATTGGTCAGATGAATACGCTCCACCCCACATTTCGTTAGGAATTCCATTAGTAAGCACAGACTTTGAACGTGCATAAAATGATCCTCAAGATCTAGTGAATGTTTGTATACAGACAAAGACTGCCCTTAGGGTTTAGACTTAAATTAAACGGCTTTAAGACATTCACACATGCAGATCTGATGACTGTTACTTCTCTGACCTGATGACGGGTTTATAGTCATGTGTTTCACTCAACTGGATCTGCTCACACACACACACACACACACACACACACACACACACACACACACACACACACACACACAGACACAGACACACACAGACACACAGACAGACACAGACACAGACACAGACACAGACACACACACACACACACACACACACACACACACACACACACACACACACACACACACACACACACACACACACACACACACACACAGCTAATCCCACCACAGCTGGATTTCTGTATTTCCTGTCTTTGTGTAAAGGCTACACCAGACTAAGCATCTCAACACACACACAGGACCGGAAAAATAAAAAATGTCCAGAAACCGAGGAAGTGTCCAGGGTCAAACTCACTGTGTAAACGTCTGTCTGTAAAACAACACGTCTGAGTGGAGATTCTTGAACAGTTTGATATGTTTTGATTAAAACACAAATGTAACAAAAAATCAAAGAAAGTAACTCAAAACTGATCAAAATATTACAAAAATAGCCACTTAAGTAATAAAATGTAGACATTTACACAAATGTAATACAAACAACACAAATTATTTATTTCACACACACATTTATATAACTGCAATTAGTAACCATTAGTAAGATGAATAATTTTTAATAATATAATTAAGTTTATGTGCACCTAAATGCGTGAATGAGTGTGTAGAACGCTTGCTCGGCAAATACAAAAACAAGGAGATGAACTCTGAGTATATTTACATTTGAAATAGAATAGCGTGTGAGAGCTGTGTGTGTGTGTGTGTGTGTGTGGCGGTTGCTGCGGTTGTGTTTGTTTTGATGATCAGCCATCGTACAGCAGTATTCTGTAGAACGCCATAATAAACTAATTACACATACACACGCTGCCAACACTGCGCTCGCTCCTCCAGAAATAACATCAGCTTCCTCACTGATACACTACATTACCACCCAAGAGCCCCAACACACACACACACACGCACACACGCACGCACACACACACACACACACACACACACACACACACACACACACACACACATACACAAACACGCACACACACACACACACACACACACACACACACACACACACACACACACACACACACACACACACACACACACACACACACACACACACACACACACACACACACACACACACACACTGGATAACACGCATCTCAGCATAGATCGTTTAACATGAAGCTGGAGAAAGTGTGTGTGTGTGTGTGTGTGTGTGTGTGTGTGTGTGTGTGTGTGTGTTGTACAGGAAGTGCTTTCCACGTTAATGAGGTCACACCGCGTCATTAATCTAGTGTCAGATTCATTCTTTCAAACACACAAACACAGACACACACAGTAATTGTATCTCAGTTTTGTAACCTGTTGAGTTCATTGCAATTAAGTCTGATTATAATGATTACACAAAATTACTAATAAAAGATGTAAATGTATTTTTGTGCATGCAGTTTTTGTGTGTCAAGCCCTAAAGGCATCACACTACCCACCCCACACACACACACACACACACACACACACACACACACACGTACACACACACAAAGAAAGCAGTACTACTAGAATTACATTAGAGAGAAACAGACCATTCACTTGACTCAGATTCATTTCAGTCTCATTCAGATAATTGCACATGATTACACACGCACACTCACACACACTCACACACGCAGAGAGGAAAACTTGAGTTGTTTATAGACCTGTGTTACATTTAATTACAACAACTACATCAGCTTTTATTGGCCATGTTGGAATTTAAAGAGACACACACACAGTTAAAAGCTTGAATTACAGGGGAAAACACTCAGTTACACACATGCACCCTACTGAGTGTGTGTGTGTGTGTGTGTGTGTGTGTGTGTGTGTGTGTGTGTAATTGCCCCCCAGGTCTGTGTTTTTTCTCTATCTACACACTTGTTGTGTAGGTAAACACACAATCAGCTGTGTTACATTCAAGCAATATACAGTTTATTCTGCTTTGCTTCTTCTCCTGTCTGACTCCAAGTTTCCGTTTCATATTTCATGTTTCGTCTTCATGTAAAGCTCTTTTCTACACGTGTGTGTTTGATTAGACGACCTCATGGAAATTGCAAAAAAGACTCATAATGAATGCGGGATCATGAAATAATCCAACCTGAAGCACATGAACATCTGGGGCCTAAAGGTAGTTAGACAAAATGTCCATTTACACGTCACTGAACATGTTAAAGGGGTAGTCACCTAAAAATGTAATTTCTGTCATCATTTGTTCCAAACCTTTATGACTTTCTTTGAACACAAAAGAAGATATTTTACAAAGCATTGGTAACCAAACAGCTGCTGGCTTGGTAGCCATTGACTTCCATAGAATCTGTCCCCATATAAGTCGAAGGCTACCAGAAACTGTTTGGTTACCCACATTATACAAAATATCTGTTTCTTTCTCTTTTTTGTTGTTGGTTACAGTAGAAACCTGCCATTAAATAGTCTAAGAAATCATGAATAATCATGAAACAGCAGAAATCTATCTTTAATGTACAGTAATATCAAACACGTTTTTTCAGTATACAAATTGTCAGTAATTATGATTTACATCATATGAGACACTTACTCTAGTAAAGAGGCAATAACTTCCCTCAAACTCACCTTCCATACACTAATCACGTTTTATTTTCTATTCTCGCGATAGCCGTCAAAAGCGCCTGTAACCAGTGACAGTAACACAAAAATCAACGGCGACGTCAACATCTCTGGCGTGAATTAAAAACATGTAATAAACGGGAAATGTCTTTAAATGGATTTTATTGCACTTATAGTGCATCATTTGTACCACAAATTAAACCGTTTCTTTAGAAGACAGCGACTGGATCTAAAATCTTCTGATGACGCATAAAACACACAGATAGACAACGACATTTCCACTCGCACTATCAAACCGGATGATTCTCGTTGTGCCAATCACGTTTGTTTTCTTTTCTTTTTCCACTGTGAAGCTATACGCAGTCTGCATGATACGATTAGAAAGTACATTAATATCTATCTAATATAAGGGTGTAACAGTTCCATGCATACATGTATGTGTATATATTTATATATATGTGTGTGTGAAATATACTAATATATGCAGTTGTCATGCATCTTAACTGAAGCGGGTGTGTGAAAGTAACATTTTTAAACAGGATTGATAACAGTATTCTACTGCTGTGTGAATGTATGCAATGCGCTTCCATTTCTCAAGTGTCCCTCTCTAAATTCAGATTTAAAATGAATAATAATGTAGATTTTCATTCTTCTTTTGAATGAAAGCACCACGCAGGTACTGATGGTCTGTGATCTGGGATGCAGCTTCAGAGACAGAGAGAGTCTCATCTGGTCCTGATTTGTAACGTTTTGGCGACTTCTGTATTAAAGCATGTTGAGACTGATTCTTACACAGCTGTTAACCCCCCACACACACACACACACACACACACACACACACACACACACACACGCACACACACACACACACACACACACACATACACACACACACTCGCACACACACACACACACACACACACACACACACACACACACACACACACACACACACACACACACACACACACACACACACACACACACACACACACACACACACTGCACGCACACACACACACACACACACTCTCTCTCTCTCTCTCACTCAGTGACAAGTCCAGGTGGGTTTTATTGCTCTGTGGGAATCAGCTCCTACCGCGGTCCACTTGTTCAACTAATAGGGTATTACTCTGTGTGTGTGTGTGTGTGTGTGTGTGTGTGTGCACTCTATTACAACTTGTTTTATAGTGTGTGTGGAACTGACTTTAATCGCTAACAGACATTTCCCATAAAACCCAGTTTCTTTCTTTCTTCTGCTACTTTTCCTCTCTCTCACTGTTCTCAGGCCCGGCCCTCATTATAAGGTCATAGGCTGAGCGGCTCGTCAGTCACACACTCATTAGTGCAGTTTAATGACGCTGTGACCCGCCCACCTGCCTCCGGGACTCCAGCAGGGGAAGTGAATGAGCCGCGAGATGAACGCCTGTATTGTTTCTCCAGCGACTGTGTGCTGGCGATCAGACGGACAGAAGGAAGGTACACAACACACAACACACACACAACAGGGTTATATCCTCAAATACAACTATTCAAACATTTGAATAAATATATTAATACAAAAATTAAAATATATATATATAGTAATATTTATAATAATATAAAAAACTCAAACTAATCAAAATGACAGAAGTGCATAAAATTACTGAAAATTAAACAAATTTTAAGATGAAAATATACTAATAATAAACTGAAAATATAAAGTGAAATTTATGTAGTATTATTAAAATGAATATCGAATAAAATTACAAAATGACTAAAGATGAAAAAAAAAAAAAATGTTTTACTAATAATACACTGAAAATATAAATATAGTAATGTGTAGTAATATTAATAGTAATAAAAAGCCAAGACTAATAAAATTGACAAAAGCACATACAATTACTACAAATTTAACTTTTTTAAATGAAAAATATACTACTAATAAACTGAAAGTATAAATAAAGTAAATTTGATAGATTTATGAATAGTAAAAAAAATATATATATATTAAAATAGTATTAATAGTAAAAAATAAAATAAATAAATATATATATATATTTATGCCATGGTCTGTCTGAATACTCTATTCTGATTGGCTGGCAGGTGTTGATTCAATTCGTTTAACTGGACAGGTCAGTTTAATCACCGCTCCATATTAATGCTCTGCTTTAATTAATGCACACTAACCAACACGCATCGCTCGCTCGCACGCACACACTCACACACGCACGCACACGCACGCGCACACACAGACACACACACACACACACACACACAGACACACAGACACACACACACACACACACACACACACACACACACACACACACACACACACACACACAGACACAGACACACACACACACACAGACACACACACAGACACACACACACACACACACACACAGACACACACACACACACACACACACACACACAGACACACACACACACACACACACACACACACACACACACACACACACAGAGAGAGAGGTCGCAGATTGTGCTGCACACACACATAATCTTGTTGTCAACGCTTCCCCGAGATTTGTATTACTAAAATAATAGATAGATACTAGATCGCTACATTACATTCCCAGCAACGAGGTGATAAAATCGCTGTTTTTGAAGTAACGTTAATTATTTGTAGAGAGAGAGATGAGCAGCAGCACGCAGGTCCACAGTCATCTGTCTCTCTCTCTGTCTCTCTCTCTCTCAATCGACAATTAATTAAAATTACCCCGCTGCGCGTCGGGTGCTTCTTCGCCTTCACATCATGCTATCCTTTAAAATATTTAATATGTTTATATATTAAATATATTTATTTATAATATAAAGTATAGACAAAATATATACTGTATGTGTGTGTATTTATATATACATAATAAATATACACAGAACACGTATATATTATGCAAAAAAAAACTTTCTGGATGCGATTAATCGCGATTAGTCATTTGACAGCACTACTAAAAATTAAACTAAACTTTAAAATATACCAATAATAATTCAAAATATTAATAAAAAGGAATACACTGATACACGCATGGCAAATGCACATGTAGACACGCACTGCTTTATGTCATTCGTTGCGCTTTTGAAACATTGTATGAAATATTCATAAATTATGGGATAATCTGGCTGTCGACCAAGGTCATGGCTTAACTTCTCAGAGGAGTGTGTGAAACTGAGCCGTTCATTCATCATCTCTCTCACACACACACACACACACACACACACACACACACACACACACACACACACACACACACACACACACACACAACACACAGAGCTAACTAATTATAATGGCTTGAGCCACTAATAGGCCTGAAAATGTGGATGTGAGTGAGGTCACAGCTCGTGACCTTTCACCCCTGACAGCTCGTTCGCCTCTCCCGCGAAAGGTCACCAAAGAGCACGTCTTCCGTGACTGTGAGCTGATTGGCTCCTGGGGAATTCCTCCGAATGCAGGGAGTGGAGGAACATTCCAGCACGCCGAGTGATGGATGATGCAAACACAGCGAGAGGAAAAGAAGACAAATTGTTGCGTTCAGTGCGGCATCTCTGACCTCAGCCGCGCTAATCGCTGTCTACGGTTTCACGCGCAGCTGTTGCGTTAGTGGCTGACGGAAACGCCAAGCGCTCACAGACCGATGCAAGCGTGTCTGTTTCTCAGAAAACCACAAGCTTATTTTCTGCAATAGAAATGCATGACTTGCAAGAATTCTTGCAGTTCATGCTACGATATTGAGATCTGTATTTTATTGTATGCCATGAATATGAGTATGTAAGAAAGTATTCCTGCTATAAACATGCCTTCAGTTGACAGGCACACATTTCTTAATTTTGCTACATTATTGTTGCAAATAAAATTATTTTACTTTACAAATATAATGTGTATGTTTTTTTATTTATGAATTAATTAATTTGTTTATTTAAAAATAAACTTCATGTATTTATTTATTTTTGCACTTATATATTTACTTATGAATAAATGCATTTATTTTATTAACTTATTTATGAATGGACATATTTATTTATGCATCTTTATGTATTTATTTTACGTATGAATTAATTGATGTTGTAAAAATGTTTATTTGTTTGTTTCTTTGTGCATTTAATTATTTGATAATGCATTAATTAATTATTTATGCATGCAGTTATTTATTAATGAATGCATGAATTGTCCCCATTTATTCATGAGTAAATGAATGCATTTATGTATTTATTATTGAATTATCTAATTAATTTGTTTTAGTTATTTACTTAGTTACAATATATAGTTAGTGGTCAGTACACAAAATAGTGAAATTGTGCCACTCACATGAAGCGTGTAACACACTCGACTCACTAGTGATGCTAACAGAGTTTGGGGAAATTAATATTGTGCAAAATGGTATTTTTCAGTATTGAATGAAACAAAAATATATATAGCCAACGTCTGTTTCAGCTTGTCTGCAATAAAGCGTGTTTTACCACATGACACTGGTATAATTGACTCATTCTGGTTTCTGCTGTGTGTGTTATGCTGAGAGTCTTGCGGTACAGTAATTCTGACTGTGGTTCTTTGACCTCCAGACTTAATGCATTCAACGTCTGTTTCACTGCTCAACATCAGGACTGAGGAAGTGTGTGTGTGTGTGTGTGTGTGTGTGTGTGTGTGTGTGTGTGTGTGTGTGTGTGTGTGTGTGTGTGTGTGTGTGTGTGTGTGTGTGTGTGTGTGTGTGTGTGTGTGTGTGTGTGTGTGTGTGTGTGTGTGTGTGTGTGTGTGTGTGTGTGTGTGTGCGTGCGTGTGTGTGTGTGTGTGTGTGGGAGAGACAGTAACCTACAGCATCCTTCTGAACACATGCATTCTCAGAAGAGACTGATCTGAAGTGTTTAATAGGCCATATGAAATGTGCATTTTTCAGTTTTATATATAGTGTTAAAGGGGTCATTGGATGCAAAATTCACTTTACATGTTTGAATATAAATGTGTGTTAGAAGTGTGTGTGACCACATCCATCCTATAATGATACTAATCCACCCAGTGTTTTTTTTAAATCCCTATTTTAAAATCTTCTTTCTCAAATCAGGCTGTTCTGAGAGTCCTGTCAGTATGATGTAGTTCTGTACAGGCCCCTCCCACAATAGTTGATTGACAAGACCGTCTTACCTTAGCCCCGCCCCC
>CM050417.1:1181904-1184404 GCA_027564155.1 Gymnocypris eckloni scoliostomus
TACCTCTTTCATCATCTCAACCAGTCTGTCACATTCTCACACACACACACACACACACACACACACACACACACACACACACTCGCTGGATACTTTTTTTCAGACCATTACACACACACTCAGAGATCTTGTGTGTGTGGAAACACACAGTGATCACATTTGGAAATACTCAGACACAGGTCTGCACACACACACACCATTCACACACTCACACAAATCCCTTTCTTCACACCACACACACACACACACTCACACAAGTCCATTCTTCACCACACACATGACTAAATACACATTGACTGCTGTCATGTGATTCTGATTAGTGATTTGTGTTACCACACAATTGAACACACAATAAAGTCATAGAGTGTATATATATATATATATATATATATAGTGCTTATATTTTATATACACATTTACATATATGATACATATTGTGTCTTAATATACACATACATATTACATTATAATTGTTATTGTGATTTTATACATTTGTATTACATATATATTAATGTATGCATGTATACACACACACACATGACACACACAAACACAAGAGTCAACATCTGTGTTACATAGTATCTTATGCTTATTATTGCATTAAGTAATGCATTCACAACCAATCACACACACACAGTGTAACACAACACAATCACTTCACAAGTCAACATGGTCTATTTACAAATGTAGACCTGTTAGTCATGATTAAGTATCAGTATCATTCTCTCAAATCTGCACATACAACACACACAGTATCAGATATTATCTACTAGCTCACTAGACTATCATTCAAGCAGCCCAGGCTAATGTGTGTGTGTTTGAGTGAACACAGCCTCAGATATCGCATTTCTCAGATATCGCATTTCTCAGATATCGCTTTTTATTTCTCAGATATCGCACATTATCTCATATAGTCTTTTATTTCTCAGATATCGCTTTTATTTCTCAGATATTGTCTTTTATTTCTCAGATATTGTCTTTATTTCTCAGATATTGTCTATTTCTCAGATATCGCTTACATTTCTCAGATATTGTCTTTATTTCTCAGATATTGTCACATTTTACAGATATCGCCTTTTATTTCTCAGATAATTGTCTTTTATTTCAGATATTGTCTTTTATTTCTCAGATATTGTCTTTTATTTCTAGACATCGCCTTTTATTTTATATAACACATCTCAGATATTGTCATTTCACAGATATTGTCATTTCGTGATATCGCCTTATTTCAACTTTTATTTCTCAGATATTGTCTTTATTTAGATATCGCTTTATTTCTCACACATTGTCACTCAGACACACACATATTGTCATTTCACAACATCGCACATTTCTCAGATATTGTCTTTTTATTTCTCAGATATAAGTCATTTCTCAGATATTGTCTTTTATTTCAGACACACATTTCTCAGATATTGTCTTTTATTTCTCAGATATTGTCTTTTATTTCTCAGATATAAATCTTTTATTTCTCAGATATTGTCTTTTATTTCTCAGATATCGTCTTTTATTTCTCAGATATTGTCTTTATTTCTCAGATATTGTCTTTATTTCTCAGATATTGTCTTTATTTCTCAGATATTGTCTTTATTTCTCAGATATTGTCTTTTATTTCTCAGATATTGTCTTTATTTCTCAGATATTGTCTTTATTTCTCAGATATTGTCTTTATTTCTCAGATATTGTCTTTTATTTCTCAGATATTGTCTTTATTTCTCAGATATTGTCTTTATTTCTCAGATATTGTCTTTTATTTCTCAGATATCGTCTTTTATTTCTCAGATATTGTCTTTTATTTCTCAGATATTGTCTTTTATTTCTCAGATATTGTCTTTTATTTCTCAGATATTGTCTTTTATTTCTCAGATATTGTCTTTTATTTCTCAGATATTGTCTTTTATTTCTCAGATGTTGTCTTTTATTTCTCAGATATTGTCTTTTATTTCTCAGATATTGTCTTTTATTTCTCAGATATTGTCTTTTATTTCAGATATTGTCTTTTATTTCTCAGATATTGTCTTTATTTCAGATATTTCTCAGATATTGTCTTTTATTTCTCAGATATCGTCTTTTATTTCTCAGATATCGTCTTTTATTTCTCAGATATTGTCTTTTATTTCTCAGATATTGTCTTTTATTTCTCAGATATTGTCTTTTATTTCTCAGATATTGTCTTTTATTTCTCAGATATTGTCTTTTATTTCTCAGATATTGTCTTTATTTCTCAGATATTGTCTTTTATTTCTCAGATATTGTCTTTTATTTCTCAGATATTGTCTTTATTTCTCAGATATTGTCTTTTATTTCTCAGATATTGTCTTTTATTTCTCAGATATTGTCTTTTATTTCTCAGATATTTCTCAGATATTGTCTTTTATTTCTCAGATATTGTCTTTTATTTCTCAGATATTGTCTTTTATTTCTCAGATATTGTCTTTTATTTCTCAGATATTGTCTTTTATTTCTCAGATATCGTCTTTTATTTCTCAGATATTGTCTT
>CM050417.1:1191904-1199404 GCA_027564155.1 Gymnocypris eckloni scoliostomus
GTGTGTGTGTGTGTGTGTGTGTGTGAGAGAGAGATTTGTGTTCACTCTGTCTTCTGATATCACACAGCAGACACCTGTAACTCTGCTGGCATCTGAACCTTCATCAAATATTAAATCACACACACATGTTGATGTCTTCAGTAGATTCAGAATGATAGAAATAGCTCAGTTGGGCATCATTAGCACACTAGCCACTCAAAAGCTGACAAAATGTATAGGAAGGGAAGTTATTCTGGTTTCTGGTTGCTGAAAATGTCCTCCAAGATGTAGATGAGTTTGTTTCTTCATCAGATTTGTATAAATGTGTCTGCATCAGTGTCTCAGCAATGGATGCTCTGCAGTGAATGGGTGCCGTCAGAATGAGAGTCTGATAAAAACATCACAATAATCCACAGCACTCCAGTCCATCAGTTAACATCTGGAGAAGACAAAAGATGGAACAGATCCATCATTAAGATGTTTTTAACTTCAAACTAGTGCTGTCAAAATGATTAATCGCGATTAATATATGTATGTGTACTGTGTTTATTTATTATGTATATATAAATACACACATACAGTATATATTTTGAAAATATTTACATGTATACATTTATATATTTATATTATATATAAATATATTTAATATATAATCATAACATATTTTTCTTAAATATAAACATGTATGTGTTTGTATTTATATATATACATAATAAATATACACACATTATGAAACAAAAACTTTTATTTTGGATGCGATTAATCATTTTGACAGCACTAGTTAAAACGGTTGCTTCCAGCTGAATGAGTGCATGGGTCAGTCTGTGTTCAGAGAGATCGAGACAGCACTGCTGATTGATCAATACTGTCTGCTGTCTGATCCCAAGAAACAGTGTAGCACTGATGCAAGATCAATGTCTCAACTAATTATAATGTCTGAATGAACCGACAGACAAACTCTGACCTGATCTCTCACTCTCTCTCTCTCTCTCACCTCTCTCTCTCTCTCACTCTCTCTCTCTCTCACTCTCTCTCTCTCTCACGCCTCTCTCACTCTCTCACTCACACTCTCACTCTCTCTCTCACTCTCACTCACTCTCTCGCCTCTCACTCACTCTCACTCACCTCACTCACCTCTCTCTCTCTCACTCTCTCTCGCCTCTCTCACTCACTCACCTCTCTCTCACACTCTCTCTCTCTCTAGATCTCTCACTTAATCTCTCTTTTCTCTCACTCTTTAAATGGTTTAATCTCTCTCTCTCTCACTCTCTCTCACACCTCCTCTCCTCACTCACCTCTCTCACCTCACTCACCTCTCACTCACACCTCTCCTCACTCTCTCTCTCTCTCACTCTCTCACTCCTCTCCTCTCTCTCTCTCTCTGTCTCTCTCTGTCTCTCTCTCTATCTCTCACTCTCTATCTATCTATATCTCTCTGTCACTCTCTCTCCTGTCTGTCTGTCTGTTGTTTAACAGGAACAGTGATCATTAATCAACAGTAAAATACTGTAAATAAGCCAGAGTTAGCCTCAATGGCAAATTTTCATCTGCTTACAGTATGTATTGTGTTCTGCCTTCCTGTGTTTCTATTGGTGGTCTGTGTGTGCCTCAACCTGTCACTCTGGGTTAGTGTGTGTGTGTGTGTGTGTGGGTGTGTTTGTGTGTCATGACCTCTCATTGTTTTCCTGTCATTCTTTCACTGGGTAGAGAGAGCTCAAGAGGTCAGAGGTCAGAAAGTCAAAATGTGTGTGTGTGTGTGTGTGTGTGTGTGTGTGTGTGTGTGTGTGTGTGTGTGTGTGTGTGTGTGTGTGTGTGTGTGTGTGTGTGTGTGTGTGTGTGTGTGTGTGTGTGTGTGTGAGGAGCTGCACGGCTCTCAGACACTCTTCCGGCCTTTCCCACAGAATAACAAGAGTCAGTTTTGTGAAGAAAATACGAAAGTGCAAAACTCAGTGCCACAATTTTGGAATGTTGTAGGCAGTTCCCATGATGTCACTATGTGGTTTCTAGGGTGTTTCAGTGGTTGCTAGGTGTTTTTTTCCTGTCTGACATGATAAGAGTCCTGCGCACTCAAGTGTCTGTGATCTTCTGGTCTGTGTATATGGATATGTGTCTGTGGGATTTTTAAACCAACTCAATTCAGCTGCACTGACACTATTGAATGAGATCAAATCGAGCTGAATAATGTGACCCTGGACAACAAAACCAGTCATAAGTGTCAATTTTTCAAAATTGATATTTATACACAATCTTTCCATTGATGTATGGTTTGTTATGATCAGACAATATTTGAAAATCTGGAATCTGAGGATGCAAAGAAAATCTAAATATTGAGAAAATCATCTTTAAAGTTGTCCAAATAAAGTTCTTAGCAATGCATATTACTAATCAAACATGAAGTTTTGATATATTTACTGTAGGAAATTAAAAAAATATCTTCATGGAACATGATCTTTACTTAATATCCTTTTGGCATAAAAGAAAAATCAATAATTTTGACAGATACAGTGTTTTTTGGCTATTGCTACAAATATACCCAGCGACTTAAGACTGGTTTAGTGCTCCAGGGTCACATATTGTCTTCTGTAGAGCTGCTTTACAGATGAATTGAACTTGTTTTTGATTTGCTGCATCAATGCTGTTGAACTGAACTGAATCATTGAACTAAGTTGAGCTGAATAATGACAGTGTTATCTTCCGTAGAGCTTCTTTAGAGCTGAATTGAACTTGTTTCCATTTCATAATCAACATTGAAATTGGTTGAATTGAACTGAGTCAAAATTAAACTGAATTAAGCTGAATAATGATCCTGTTATCTTGTGTAGAGCTGCTTATATGTGAAATTAAACTCGTTTCTGATTCATAACTGATGAACTTGCAGCATCAGTGCTTTTATTGAACTGAATTGAGCTGAATCTTATGTAGAGCAGCTGAATAGAACTCTTTCCATTTCATAATTGGACTTTGCAACACTCTTCTTGAACTAAATTGAATCAACATTGAACTGAACTGAATTAAAATTGTCTTCTGTAGAGCTGATTTACAGCTGAATTGAACTTGTTTCCTTTTCATAATGAATGAACTTTGAGTCAAAGACAATTGAATCAATTGAGTCAGCATAGACACTTATTGGTCTGAATAAAATCAGCAATGCATAGAATTGTGCTGATACATTTCTGTTTTATAACTGATGTAATTTTCAACACTGACACTTGAACTGAATCTCATTGAACTGAATTGAGTCAACTTTGAACCAAACTGAGCTGAATCATTACGGTTTCATAACTTTGCAACACTGACGCTCGAATTAAATCAACATGTTATTAAACTGAACTTTAGTCCACACACTTCTCTTTTTCTCTGCAGAAGTTTCCGTCAGCAGCGTAAAGAAATGAAAAGTGTGCTGTTTGTTGTGGCAGCTAATCTCTGTTCATCACTGTGGAAACACACAATGGGACGCCGGACAGCTGGAGCTGTGTGTGTGTGTGTGTGTGTGTGTGTGTGTGTGTGTGTGTGAGAGAGAGTGAGAGAGAGAGTGTGTGTGTGTGTGTGTGTGTGTGTGTGTGTGTGAGAGAGAGAGAGAGAGTGTGTGTGTGTGTGTGTGTGTGTGTGTGTGTGTGTGTGTGTGAGAGAGAGAGAGAGAGTGTGTGTGTGTGTGTGTGTGTGTGTGTGTGTGTGTGTGTGTGTGTGTGTGTGTGTGAGAGAGAGAGAGTGTGTGTGTGTGTGTGTGTGTGTGTGTGAGAGTGTGAGAGAGTGTGTGTGTGTGTGTGTGAGAGAGAGAGTGTGTGTGTGTGTGTGTGTGTGTGTGTGTGTGTGTGTGTGTGTGTGTGTGTGTGAGTGAGAGAGAGTGTGTGTGTGTGTGTGTGTGTGTGTGAGAGAGAGAGTGTGTGTGTGTGTGTGTGTGTGTGTGTGTGTGTGTGTGTGTGAGAGAGTGTAGGTGTGTGTGTGTGTGTGTGTGTGTGTGTGTGTGTGTGTGTGTGTGTGTGTGTGTGTGTGTGTGTGTGTGTGTGAGAGAGAGTGTGTGTGTGTGTGTGTGTGTGTGAGTGAGAGAGAGAGTGTGTGTGTAAGAGGTGAGAGAGAGGAGAGCTTGTCTCCATTTGTAAAGTGTAATATCCGAGGGGGTCTCCTGGTGTCTGCTGAAAAGAGTCATGCAGAGCACAATCTGTGTCAGAGATGTCGAGGTGTGTGTGTGTGTGTGTGTGTGTGTGTGTGTGTAAAACACATCTAATCTCCTGAACTACCACCTCATCATTTAACATGATACTAACACACATCAAAGCGCTGCTGCGGGCCACACACGCTCAACCCTGTGTGTGTGTGTGTGTGTGTGTGTGTGTGTGTGTGTGTGTGTGTGTGTGTGTGTGTGTGTGTGTGTGTGTGTGTGTGTGTGTGATGTCATCACCGTAAGTCTGTCTTTCATGTCTTGTCTTTCTCTGTCTGTCTGTCTGTAGAAGGGTAACAGTAGCTGCGGCGTCTGCTTCAGTCGTATCTGTTTGAGCCACATTTCATCACATTACACTGGACTTCTTAAAGGTACAGCTTATGAAATCAAATACTGTCATGTCACACGTGTGGAACACAAAAGATGTTTAGCAGAATGTTTCGTGCTTGTTTCATATAATGAAAGAGAATGGGGCTGTCAAGCTTCAAAAATGACACAAACCCATCATTAAAGTATCATTAAAGTTGTTAAATTGATGAATAATAGAGCAAAGGTAAAGTGCATTAACATTTCCAAACAAAGATGTTTCACCAGATTTGATGGCATTAGATTGAGAAGTGTGCATCCTCGCATGAACCAGGGTTATTGTAGTTAACTAAAACTATATCAAACATTTCATTACTTGAAACGAAATAATAAAATAAACATTAAGTGAATTAAAAAAATTCAGCTAGTTGCTAAAGCACATTTGTTTAGTTTAACTTGAAGTACTAAAATAACTAAAACTAAATAAAATAATACTAATAAATAAAAAAGTATAAAAATTGTGTAGACATTTAAAAAATAAATAATCCTAAGTATTAACCAAAACTAAAATATGATATCAATGATGCTAAAATAGCACTG
Source organism: Gymnocypris eckloni scoliostomus (assembly GCA_027564155.1). Classification (NCBI taxonomy): domain Eukaryota; kingdom Metazoa; phylum Chordata; class Actinopteri; order Cypriniformes; family Cyprinidae; genus Gymnocypris; species Gymnocypris eckloni. The sequence goes on from CM050417.1 coordinate 1,196,949, forward strand.
GTATGGACAAGTTTTATAGTGTTTATTTACTATTCATAATAAAACATATGATCTATGAATTTAGATTTGACTGGTATTAATTTATTTTTGTGTCAAGAAAGACTGAACATTACACACACTCTTGTTCAAACGGTTTGGGACCGTAGTAATTTTTATTGAAAGAAAGTAATACTTGTATTAGGCTCATTAAATAGATTAAAAGTGACAGTAAAGACATTTATAATGTTACAAAAGATTTATATTTCAAATAAATGCTGTTCTTTTGAACTTTCTATTCATCAAAGTATCCTGAAAAATAAAATGCATCACAGTTTCCACAAAAATATTGGGCAGCGCAACTGTTTTCAACATTGATAATAATCAGAAATTAATAATCAGTATATTATTATGATTTCTGAAGATCATGTGACACTGAAGACTGGAGTAATGATGATGAAAATACAGATTTGATCACTGAAATAAATTACATTTAACATAGATTCACATAGAAAACTGTTATTGCAAATTGTAATAATATTTCACAGTATGACTGTTTTTACTGTATATGTGATCACATAAATGCAGCGTTGGTGAGCAGAAGAGACTTCTGAATGCTAGTATATAACACATCTTAAACATATTTGAGCTAGTCAGATTTCATGCCACAGGATCACATGGAAACTCAGTCAGTGTTGAATTTCAACGAGAACTCTAGACGTATTTCAGCTCCAGCTCCGAGAGGATCTTCCCCCTGATTCTCTCTTACACAGAAGGGACTCTGTGAACGGATGGTTCACGTTATTTCATAAAGCGAATTACGAAACGACAATGAATTCTCCTAAAGTTACTGTTCCACCTCATGCGAGCCGCTGCCAGCATTCATCCCCTGCCTTCGTTACGGCGCTTTAGAGTCTCACACGGGACGGAGTTTGAGCCCAAAGAGCCCTCGGGGTCTAAGCTACACACCAGTGGACGATGACATCATGTGAGGGCACACACACACACACACACACACACACACACACACCTCAGACTGTGTGTGTGTGTGTGTGTGTGTGTGTTTTCCGGCCATCTTGAGTTTCCTCCAGGCCCCTGGCTGTCGTGACTCTCTGTGTGTGTGTGTGTGTGTGTGTGTGTGTGTGTGTGTGTGTGTGTGTGTGTGTGTGTGTGTGTGTGTGTGTGTGTGTGTGTGTTTTCCTCGGCTGTCGTGCGCTCACAGAGCTGGAACATGTTTCTAGGGGAGCTTTTAACAAGCGATCACGTTTACCAACTGACTCACACTGACTAATGCAATACAACACTGCACACACACACACGCACACACACACACACACACACACACACACACACACACGCACGCACGGCAGAGTTAGTGGGGAGAGTCACGCTAATGGCTGAGAGTGTGTATTGTTTGTTATTTAGAGATATATAAATGTTTGAGGTTGGTAAGAACTTTCATCTTTTTTGAAAAGTCTTTTCTTCTCACCAAGGCTGCATTTATTCGATCAAAAATACAGTAAAAAAGTGAAATGTTATTGCTATTTAAAGTAACTGTTTTCTATGTGAATATATATTAAAATGTAATTTATTTCTGTGATCAAAGCTGTATTTTCAGCATCATTACTCCAGTCTTCAGTGTCACATGATCTTCAGAAATCATAATAATATACTGATTTACTGCTCAACAAAAATTTCTGATTATTATCAATGTTGAAAACAGTTGTGCTGCACAATATTTTTGTGGAAACTGTGATATATTTAATTTTTCAGGATTCTCTTATGAACAGAAAGTTCAAAAGAAGAGTGTTTAATTCAAATAAAATATTAGTAACATTATAAAAGTCTTTACTGTGACTTTTGGTGTTTCAAATCTGTCCTTAATATATAAAAGACAAGTATACATTTATTTAAAACAATATTACTGAGCCTGAAGTTTTTAATGATAATATAGTTTAAATGTACTCAAAGGGCTAGTGTGGCTGTAGTTCTGTGATTTGTTTAAATAGTGAGTGCTGTTTATTGTATAGAGTTTGAAGTTTAATTTTCACTGAGGTTGTGTTCACATTTATGACCTTTTTCTCATATCTTGAAATTCTTAAAATTCAGAATTTTCCCCTCATCATTTAGAGTTTATATTTATATAATATTATTATTCCATAATAATTCCGTTTATATCTAGCAAATCTGAGTTTATAAATAATTTCTGCCTTTTTTTCAGAATTACGAGACATAAACTCTGAGATTAAAACTCACAGTTGCTAGAAAAAAGTCACAATTATGAGATAAAAAGTCAGAGTCACCTTTTTAAAGTTTAATTTTCAGTGAGGTTTTGTAGTTTAATAATTTGAGGTTTAATTTACTTTAAAGTGACTAATTGTAGATTAACAGTTGTTTAAAACAGACAGTAGTCTGTTTGACCAATGGGACTGTATACTTTTAAGTGTACTTAAAATGTGTACCTAAAATTAAAAGTGCTC
>CM050417.1:1204404-1226904 GCA_027564155.1 Gymnocypris eckloni scoliostomus
ATTGAAACAGTACAAACACATTCTGACAGCGCAGGAAATATTACAGCTCGCAGACGGCCAAGAGTCCTGCACCGGAGAGGAAGGGCGGTCTTCGTTCTGTTCGTTTAGTCTGGAGGATCCTCATCATCGCTCCGTAGAGATTACCCGTTTCAAATGTGTGCGTTTGTGCGTGTAACGTCTCACACAATCCAGTTTCACTTCCTGAAGGGAGAAACGTCAGCTTTAATGTCCTGAAACCTGCAGAGTTTATTGTCCCCAGGTGACTCTTTTTTTCTGTCCTTCTATTCATTTGTTTCTGTTCCAGAACGACTTTAACAGTCCAAGAGTTCAGAAGAATTATGTTTATGTGTTGTGTGTAGTTGTGTCGTTTCAACACAACCCTAACAAACACCAAACCAACCACGAGGGGACACACACCCCATATTCATATAACACATATTTGGCAGGACACCACTGGGGTTCTTTGTGTTATAGATTATGTTCAGAAAGTGTACTGTACACGCCTGCTGGAAAAACAGACTAAACCAGTCTAAGCCGGTTTGCTGGTCTTCCTGCCTGACGAAATGTCACGGGTCCTTATAAAACTATCCAACCAGGCCAGCTAACGCCAGAAAACTGACTCTATTCTGCCCAGGTACTGTTCTCGTGCTACATACATTTATAAATGAACAAATGACATTTACATCACAATATAAATATCAAATATATATATATACACACATTTCATTGTATTATTATTGTATTGTAATTTGTTTTTAATATATGTTAAATATATAAATTGTTACATCAAATTATATAATTTATGTATTAAATGTAAGTTAAACAATGTATACATTTTGTGTGTATGCGTGTATATAAAATTGAAATTGACAAAAAGTAATAATTATGAGGAAAGAAGTCAATTATGATATACAAATTTATAATTATGACAACAAGTCATAATAATGACATAAGAAGTTGTAATTATGACAAAAAGTTGATATTGAGACACAAAGTTGTTTATATGATAAGTCATAATTATGGCATAAAAATAGCATTGTTTTATGCCATAATTATGAGTTTTTATCTCATAGTTAAAATTTTTGTCCTAATTTCATTTTTTTGTGTGATATCATTCTCCGGTGCTCTTATGCATGTGTAGAGTCTGAATGATATATTTAGTGTAGAGTTGTGTGTGTGTGTGTGTGTGTGTGTGTGTGTGTGTGTGTGTGTGTGTGTGTGTGTGTGTGTGTGTGTGTGTGTGTGTGTGTGTGTGTGTGTGTGTGTGTGTGTGTGTGTGTGTGTGTGTGTGTGTGTGTGTATTGTGTAGAGTCTGAATGATATATTTAGTGTAGAGTTGTGTGTGTGTGTGTGTGTGTGTGTGCATGTGAGTGTGTGTGTGTGTGTGTGTGTGTGTGTGTGTGTGTGTGTGTGTGTGTGTGTGTGTGTGTGTGTGTGTGTGTGTGTGTGTGTGTGTGTTGTGTGTAGTCTGAATGATATATTTAGTGTAGAGTGGTTGTGTGTGTGTGTGTGTGTGTGTGTGTGTGTGTGTGTGTGTGTGTAGTGTGTGTAGAGTCTGAATGATATATTTAGTGTAGAGTGTGTGTGTGTGTGTGTGTGTGTGTGTGTGTGTGTGTGTGTGTGTAGTGTTGTGTAGTCTGAATGATATATTTAGTGTAGAGTGGTATATGAGTGTGTGTGTGTGTGTGTGTGTGTGTGTGTGTGTGTGTGTGTGTGTGTGTGTGTGTGTGTGTGTGTGTGTGTGTGTGTGTGTGTGTGTGTGTGTGTGTGTGTAGAGTCTGAATGATATATTTAGTGTAGAGTGTGCGTGAGTGTGTGTGTGTGTGTGTGTGTGTGTGTGTGTGTGTGTGTGTGTGTGTGTGTGTGTGTGTGTGTTGTGTAGAGTCTGAATGATATATTTAGTGTAGAGTTGTGCGTGAGTGTGTGTGTGTGTGTGTGTGTGCATGTGTGTGTGTGTGTGTGTGTGTGTGTGTGTGTGTGTGTGTGTGTGTGTGTGTGTGTGTGTGTGTGTGTGTGTGTGTGTGTGTGTTGTGTAGAGTCTGAATGATATATTTAGTGTAGAGTGGTACATGAGTGTGTGGCTGTGGTTTGGTCTCCATCACTTCTCCCCTGATACAGTTACAAGGTCAGCATTCTCTCTCCCCCTCAGTGCCGCGCGGCGGGGTAAAGAGCAGCCGCGGGAGCTGTTAGCATGTTACCCGGGCAATGAGAGCGCAAACAGGCATGGGAAGGTTTAGGTTTCTCTTGAGGAGAACGAAGTGACCCAAAATAACAAGATAAATCACCGAACCCAGACCCTGGAGAGCCAGACCCACACATGCTCCCGCGGTTCACGGTGACTCCGGGCTGGTGGGTTTGCTCTGTTCTTTATACTCTATATATTCCTGCTGTTTCAGCATAAGAACGTGTTCCACCTCTGAAGCACCTTCCTGTTTCGCTGACGTTACCAAGGCTGTGTGGGCTGCTGGGTAATGTTAACCAATAGTCAGATAGTTCTTTAGATATATTGTTTTAGCAAACACACATCTAGGACAGGCTGCATGGTTTCAAATCAGTTCCTGTGCTACTTTTGTTCCTCATTGAACTTCACTCTGAAATGTAGTTTTAGACATTCTTATTTAATAAATGCATTATATTAATCAATAATTGCATTATAAATCTACTGTTAAATTAAAATAATGAGTTGTTTCAGTGGTTTTAGTATGAAGATTCTCACAAATGATGTCCTCCACAGGAAAGAAAGACCAGGATTTCTTTAATATCTCATTATGTGCATTGTGGATATTTATTTTTCATAGATGAATTATCATAATAATTGTGAAAATAATGAAATACAATAAAATAATTTTATTTAACATATTAATGGAATATTATATTAATATAAAGTATTAAAATTATGTATTATATATTAAAATATATTTATATTAACATTATTTGTATTTATTTTAAAATTATTTATATTAAAATAATAATTATATTTATAACCAAAAATAAGAATCACAAATTTTTTTTTTTAATTATTACAATAATTTTAAATTAAAGAAAATAATTGAATAAAATAAATGGAATTGGTTGCTATATATTTTTAATATAGTTTATTATATGTATACATAATTTTTTAATTTGATATATGTAGCATAATTTTTACATAACGTATCAATATTTATGTTGAAATATATTTTATATAAATTGTATTATTAATTGTATTATTATTATATTAAAATATATTTTATTTATAATATAGAAATAATATACACTATGTCTTATAATATAATGCACATTCTGGCAATATATTAAATTATTTAGATGTTTTGCTTCATAAATTGTTTCATTGTCCTTTGAGTGTTTATGGATATGGAGATTTTGAAATATCACAAATCAGATGTTTTTTTGAGAGAGCAAATGTCACTTTATGTTTAATCTCCTGCTATTTTTTCTCTGCTGTAATCTCAAATTCAGAAGAGACTCAAACACATCTCAGATCTTAACAGACTGTCTCAGAAGCCAGATTTGATTCATAAATCCAGCCTCCATGAGTCCTCCAGAGCTCTTAAACCAGGCCAGATCTAAAGAAGTGTCTCTAGTGTTCAGATCTGTTTGTGTCTCCTGGATACGCACTCGTCTTTACCTTCTCTTGTCCTCTGGATCGTGTGCCATGCGTCCCTGGCAGGGGCTTCAAAGCTAGCGCTAATGCTATTACTAGCTCAGTAATGTGTACGTCTCAAAGTTAAAGCGCTGCGGTTCAGATACGGAGACCATGCTGAGCGAAACGTCTCAGTAATGCTCGGCGGCGTCTCAAGTGACCTGTCCGAGTTTAATGTGTGTTCTCAAGGGAAAGGTCGAGTCTTAAGCACGTCTATTAATACACACACATTTAAAGATGGTCACACATGCACGACTCTGAAACACTCAGAGAGAGGACAGCTGTTAGCTCTCAGACCCTTATCATGACACACACACACGTGTTTCTTAGGGTTTTTGACTCTAAGTCTCTAAGTTTAAGTTAGTGTCTAAGTTTGACTCTAAGTTTTTGACTCTAAGTCTTCCTTTGGCCAGAGTAAAATGGATTTGTTGAGCAATTTCATATATTTTTTTACACTTTTAGCACTAGTACAAAAAAGTGGCGGGTAAATGAGGTGCATTAGGTCAGTAATACGCCGATTTCACGCAGCCGCCATTTTGAAATCGAAAGCGAGGCTCCGGTGGGAAGAAACCCGGAAGTAAAGGTAAACAACAATGACTTGGACTACCAACCTAGAGCTGCTACCGCGATTTAATATTGCAGATGTCGAAAAATGGGCCGATGAAGGATGTCGAATCCCACGAGCCGTTTTGTTAAAAAAAAAAAAAATAATCGGAAAGCGATGAAATGACAACTCTTTATCACACTCTTTTCGTTGATAGGATGTACAGCCTGGAACACAACAATATGACATCGCTGCTCCTGTGATTAAAGGCAATACTTCGGGTTTCTTCCCACCGCCTCGCTTTCGATTTCAAAATGGCGGCTGCGTGAAATCGCGTATAGATGATTTATCTGGTCGTGCCGCCGCAGAGGATGATGGGAAATGTAGTTTTGTCCCTGAAACCTGTTATTATTATCACTATCTTTCATCAACAGTAATTTGGATATAGCTAAGTTTTACAATCAATATTCACAATTGAAACTGAATATATAAAACTGAATATATAAAATAAAATACTAGAAATAAAATTAATTTCATTGTGATTGACAGGAAAGATTGAACAAGCACCTCCCACACTGTAAAAAAAAACATGTCAATTAAATAAAAATGAATACAATTAGGATTATTGCAGTATGTTTTACATGTTACTTGCTGTTTCTTGAGTGAATCTTGTTTAAATATAAATCTTATGCCATTTTTATTTTTGCCGCATTTTAAAAGTCAACTAACTTATCTAATCTAACTTTATAATGCGCATAAATATATATGTTAATATTGTGAACTGTTTATCATGTTATTCCAAATATAAACAATGTTTGTGTCCATAATCCAAAGACTTTTCTGCTCACCAAAGCTGCATTTATTTGATTAAAAATACAGTAAAAACTGTAAAAAAAAATTATGAAATATTATTACAATTCAAAATAACTGTTTTCTATGTGAATATATATCAAAATATAATTTATTTCTGTGATCAAAGCAGTATTTTCAGCATCATTACTCCAGTCTTCAGTGTCACATGATCTTCAGAAATCATAATAATATACTGATTTACTCAAGAAATATTTCTGATTATTATCAATGTTGAAAACAGTTGTGCTGCTTCATACTTAAACTGTGATGCATTTCATATTTCAGGATTCACAGATGAATAGAAAGTAAAATAAACAGCATTTATTTGAAATAGAAATCTTTTGTAACATTATAAATGTCTTTACTGTCACTTTTGATCAATGAATGCATCCTTGATGAATAAAAGTATTAATTAAAAGTCAGATTGTGGATGCAACCACTGTATGTTAGTGTTTAATCACTGATGTCACTTGAGCTGGATGCTCTGATGCGTGTGTGTGTGTGTGTGTGTGTGTGTGTGTGTGTGTGTGTGTGTGTGTGTGTGTGTGTGTGTGTGTGTGTGTGTGTGTGTGTGTGTGTGTGTGTGTGTGTGTGTGTGTGTGTGTGTGTGTGTGTGTGTGTGTGTGTGTGTGTGTGTGTGTGTGCAAGGGTTTCTGGGTAATGATGTGTGAAGGGTTAAATTCCTCCAGCGTCTCCCGGCTCTGGCGTGAACCTTCTGTTTAATGTAAACACTGAAGGAACACACGGACGGACGACAGCGTGATTAATGAAGGAGAGGGGAAAATGTGATGTGTAGCAGTGTGTGTGAGAGTTTATTTAAACATTAAGCTCCATGAAACACATGCAGCTCTGATCTCAGTCAGATACGGCAAACACACGGCCGATCTCTCACACACACACACACACACACTCTCAGACGGAGAGAGCTTGTCGTGTTTAGCCTGGCTGAGAACCGGTTTGATCCAAACACGCTTGAATGCTCAGAAAACTGTGCGGCAGGTAAAAGCTGCGAGCGTTCGGTGGAGGCTTTTATAGTCTGTTACAGAAATATGAAACAAGCTGTAAATACTCATTACCAGAGAGACTATACAAACTAACAAAGAGCACACTGTTCTCTGCTCTTCACTTTTGGATTCACAACAACTTTTACCACAGACAGATTGCTTTGTAAAAAGAGACATAAATTACATTTACGTTACAGGAATATTTGACCCAAAAATGAAACTTTGTGCTCACTTTAAAACTATCCAAGATGTAGATGAGTTTTCAGATTTGGAGAAATGTGTCGTTCCATCAGTGTCTCAGCAATGGATGCTCTGCAGTGAATGGGTGCCGTCAGAATGAGAGTCCAACACAATAATCCACACCACTCCAGTCCATCAATTAACATCTTCAGAAGACAAACCTGTGTGTTCGTAAGAAACAAGCCCATGTGATGTTTTTTATCAGCTGTTTGGTCTCTCATTCTGACGGCACCCATTCACTGCAGAGCATCCATTGCTGAGACACTGAGACACATTTCTCCAAATCTGATGAAGAAACAAACTCCTCTACATCTCGGGATGGCCTGAAGGTGAATGCAATTTCATACATTTCTAGCCCCATTGACTTTCATTGTAAGTATTTAACTGTAAACACAATATTTTCTTAGTTTTACAATCTGAAAATAGCACTTCTTTAATGAGATTTCAGTTTTATTAAATTTAATCCTGATTTACAGCCTTGATTGTGTTTGAGTTGTATTTTTAACCTGTTTGTTTAGCTTTTATTTTATATTTTCAGTTTTAGTTTGACATACTTTTGTGATTTATATTATTATGTTCCATTTTTACCTTTAGTTGAATTGTTATAGTTTTTGTCATTTTAGTACTTAAAGCTGAATTATTTTAGTTGCCAAGGCAATATTTCAATTTTTTCAAACAAGTTTAAGTTTTCATCTAATATATGTTTTAGCATTAATGCAACAGCGCCACCTGCTGCTACTCCAATGACTCTCTGTTCAGTCCAACAACAGCACCACTTCAGTTTTTATTTTTGCTTATGTATTTTCCTCCAAATTATAATGGCTTTTAACTGTTATGCATCTATATTAGTCAACTGAATACATATCTATAAGCATCTCTTTTCAATTATACATTTATTTTTTATACATTAGGTCATTGTGTTGAAAAGCACCCAAAACTACAGCCATCTTTAGTTTTAGACATGATACAACGGCAAGTCCATGTTTTTTTGGGCATGTACAGTACCACAGCAGAACCAGAGTCTTCCTGGAAGTATAATTAAATGATTTATGAGTTTGATAATAATGCACCGGATATACCGTTACAGTCATTTTTCTCAAGCTGTTTTGTCTTGATGGTTATAAGCTGCATGTTCTCTCATTGAGCGCACTTAACGGTGAGTCTTATTCCTGGAAACACATTTCTAAAGTGGGTGGAGGTTGTTGGTTGACTGTACGTTAGCTGTGGTTGCGGTTGTGTGTGTGTGTGTGTGTGTGTGGGGTGTGTTCAGTACCCCTGCGGCCACTAACTCAGAGCAACTGTAACGTTTCATCACTAACACGGCTGACATTTCCCCATCTCTCTCTCTCTCTCTCTCTCTCTCCTCTCTCTCTCTCTCTCTCTCTCTCTCTCTCTCTCTCCCCATCTCTCTCTCTCTCTCTCTCTCTCTCTCTCTCACTCTCTCTCTCTCTCTCTCTCTCTCTCTCTCTCTCTCTCTCTCTCTCTCTCTCTCTCTCTCTCTCCCCCTCTCTCTCTCTCTCTCTCTCTCTCTCTCTCTCTCTCTCTCTCTCTCTCTCTCTCCCCATCTCTCTCTCTCTCTCTCTCTCCCCATCTCTCTCTCTCTCTCTCTCTCTCTCTCTCTCTCTCTCTCTCTCCCCCATCTCTCTCTCTCTCTCTCTCTCTCTCTCTCTCTCTCTCTCTCTCTCTCTCTCCCCCATCTCTCTCTCTCTCTCTCTCTCTCTCTCTCTCTCTCTCTCTCTCTCTCTCTCTCTCTCTCTCCCCCATCTCTCTCTCTCTCTCTCTCTCTCTCTCCCCCATCTCTCTCTCTCTCTCTCTCTCTCTCTCTCTCTCTCTCTCTCTCTCTCTCTCTCTCTCTCTCTCTCTCTCTCTCTCTCTCTCTCTCTCTCTCTCTCTCTCTCTCTCTCTCTCTCTCTCTAACTCTCTCTCTCTCTACCACTCTGAAAACTCCCAGACTGTCAGCCAACTCCTCCGCCGCGCTTGTCCGGAACCGTGGAATGTGTGGTGTTGAAAGAGTGTGTGTGTGTGTGTGTGTTTTCCCTTGTGGGGTGATTGTACTTTATCTTACATCCATTTGGCTCTTTCTTAGAATCTTAATTCCTGTGTGCTCAGACTGGAGGCTATGAGCCCTGCAGCTGTGCAGCTGTGCAGAAACACACACACACACACACACACACACACACACACACACACACACAGAGAGAGAGAGTTTCCAGCGTGCTGCAGCTGTTCTCTGGGTTTGTGTCTCAGAGGTATTCTCCTCCAGCGCCGTCTCGCTCTCACATCGGTGCTGTGTTGATTCTCTCGTCTCTCTCTGACTGTGAAGTATTACAGGACTGTGTCTCATGAGTGATGATGGTGGGATTGAGACCCTTACAACATGTTTAAGCAGAATTATTCTGCTTTTCTAGTCTTCTGTGATTGACAGGCTAACTATATCACAGAACCCATATTAGTATGTTAATATTCAAATATAATATTTGTACAAAATATCAGAAGCTTCTGAATATTGTTGAATATACAGGATAGATAGATAGACATACAGTCAGATAGATAGATAGATAGATAGATAGATAGAATGAATGATAGATAGATAGATAGATAGATAGATAGATAGATAGATAGATAGATAGATAGATAGAACAGATGAACGAGATAACATTCAGTACTATATAAGCACTTTGTTCATTTGTAGTTAATCAAGGCTGTGCTATTTTGACTCCTGAATCCTTGCGTGGAATCTACGTTCTTTTTCATGCGTACGCGTTTGCCATTCACGACGCCCCTTACGTCACGACGTGGCCGTAGTTGCCTGAGCAACCGCGCCAGCTTCATCGCTAATGCGCCACAACATTCCCTCAAGAGGCTGCTGGACATCCACCCGACAAATGTCACGGATTTGATATCGACTCTGCGTTTAAGATCGAACACAAAGCGTGTTCTTCACAACCGTCTGCGCTCCGTGTAACAAGCGCGTTTTTATTTTGCAGGAGTAAATTGACTTCATCTGTGAGAAATGCTGGTTAGCTTAGCATAGCGTGCTAATCCTTCTGTCAGAATCAGTCCGGGATTGATTTCAATACCCCGTAAGATGTTGTTTTCTCTTCATTAATTGTCCTCGTTATTTGTTTCCGTTTGCGGTATAAGTTATAAGTCAAAAGTGCGCATTTGCATAACGTTTGTGTTTTAAGAATGAATAAATCTTGGGTTCAAATGTCATTCGGTTAAACTATTAGTTCGTTAAACAGAAAAAAAACTACTCCAAATGCACAGAAATCTCTAAACTGTTCTCTGTTTTTGTAACTCATAAAACTGAAAACAAGAAATTAAAATATTTACTATTAAGTTTTTGCGTTGTGTGACATGTTAATTGTCTTAATCTATTACAGGCCTGTATCTGATATTGACAGGTGTCTGTCAGTCATATCAAATGCAGTGAAATTAATTATGTAATCTGTTTTAATGCTATCATAAACAGCACAGCTTTATTATACAGATTTATCATTTTTATTGGAAGAAAATATGGAGCTGACTGTATGATTTCTTCAGTATATTATCTGTTTTGTATCTGATGTATGTGATTTTGAATCAGGTGAAAGATGCCGCCCGGGACAGATGACCCTCGTAAACTCTTCATCCTCACCACGGCGGGAAACTACTTCAGTCTGGACACAGCAGCGTCTCTGTGCAGCTGCCGTCCTCTGGAGAACTTCTTAGATGATGGTAATGAAGTCCTGCTGACCGTCACCAGAAACACAGATGAGCTGCAGTTCTCAAACAAGGTGCCGTGAGTCACATACAGTGTCATATACCTCAGTGTTTTACACACAACACATTACAAATATTGATATTTCTGCTAACTGACAATATGTGAATATATTTAGCATTTTGTCTTTCGCTATTCCATTTGATAGCATGCATTAACTAGTGTTATTTCAGTCATTTATATGCTCTTATGGTATTTATTCATATTTTGAATCAATATATATATATATATAATATTTTATATTTATTGTAAGTTTTATAAGTAAATTATAAATACGTTTTTGTAGTTTTGTCATGTTCTTTTGAAATTGTATTAATTTTTTATATTTTTTATTTAGCTTTAACTTATTTTTATTTTAATTTTGGTCAATTAAAATGTAATGGTTAAATAAAAGGTGCATTAAAATCACTACAGTATTCATGATAATTAACAAAATGTCTAAAATTGTTCAATAAATGGTGAATGTTCAGTATATCACCCTGCTCTGCATTCAGCAGCCAAACATTCTCAGAAAAGCTGAGTTATGACTCACCTTGTGTCTGTGTAGCTGGAGAACATGGACTGTGACAGCAGGGTTCTGCTGTTCTTCAAACCTCACCCGTGTGTGGTGTCCGAGGAGAACCTGCACCGATCCGTCCTGGTGTCCTCCATGCTGGAGTCTCCCATCAGCACCCTGTACCAGGCCCTGAGACAGGTCTACGGCCCCGTTCTGCTGCAGGTCAGACACGCACGCACGCACAGACACACACACACACACACAGACACGCAAACACACCCACGCACACACAGACATGCACACACACGCACGCACACACAGACACACACACGCACACACACGCACACACACACACACACACACACACACACACACACACGAATGTGAATTTGCTGTTGGGTATGTAATGCGTGTTGTGTATGTTTTCTGCAGGATGACAAATGGAGTCAATCGTTCGACTCAAAGCTTCAGTCTCTGCTCATGGATCTAGAGGTCGGGCTGGGCTCTGTGCTCAGACACTCACACCCAAAGGATTCTGGGAAACGGGGTCATTCGGAGACGGATGTGTCGAGTGAGTTCTCATGGCTGAGAGATATCATGTTGATTTCCCCAGCTTGTGTTTTTGTGTATTTATCCTCACACACTGGTGTGTGCAGGTATCATGACCCCTCTGGATGAGTTCATCTTCTGGGCTGATGTCAGTCGCTCCGGAGAGCAGAGCCGAGAGAGAGACCGAGCAGCACACTTCTCAGAGCTCTTCACAACGATAGAGAAGGTACATAATCATGAACTCTTATTTCTAGTATTATTTATATACTATTATAGTATTTAATATTTCCAATGAGCTTTTTCCTTTATTTTTTCAGATTTCATTTTAGTTAAAGTTTTAGTAATTTAATGTGCTTTTGTCATTTTTATTATTTTAGTTTTTATTATTTCTATTTGGCTAGCTTTAATTTCAGTTTTCAACTTTTTATTTCAGTTAGTTGCCAAGTTAACATATTTAATTTGAGTTTAAAGTAATTTTGTTATGATCTATTGTCATTTGCATTATTTTTGTTTTTTATATTCCTATTCAGCTTTAATTTATATATTTTTTACATTTCAGTACTTTAGCTTAAACTTATTTTATTTCAGTAAATAAATTATTGTTATGTGCTTTTGTCGTTGTTATTATTATTTAATATTTCTATTTAGGTTTAATTAATTTTAATTTCAGTTTTAGTGATTTAGTGACTTCAACTTATTTTATTTCAGTTAGTTTCTAAAGTAAGGGTTTTAAAAGGGATTTAAGTTTTTTATTTTATTTTATGTGCTTTAGTAATTTTATTATGTGTTTAATATTTAGATTTATTTCAGTTTTAGGACATTCAGTACTTTTATTTCAGTTAATGTCAAGATAACATTTCACATTTTTCTAAAGTTTTTTGAGTAATTATGATCTGTTCTTTTGTCATTTTTATGACTTTTTCAATATTCCTATGTAGCTAAATGTTTAATAGTTTAATTAATTATAGTTCTTCAACTTAGTTTTGTTGCAATTAGATTTCTAGTTCTACTGTAAGTTTTTTTTCAAGTTTAAGTTTTTAGATCATATTTATATTTGATTTCATTTCAATTATTTTAATGACTTTTTAATTGTTTAGTTTAATAATAATAGATTCATATTTAGTTAACAATAACAACACAGGTGTCCATGAGCTGGCTGTTTACATCAACTTTAAATCAGATCCAATCTGTTTTATGAGGACTTGTGGCGGCAGGTGACGTCACATTAATTAGCATATTTATGACGTCATTGCAGACGAGTTTTGGCACTTCAGATCTGTTCTTCTCTATGAACTGTCACATACTGCAATACAACTGAATGCCTAATAAAGCTGTTCATATTTTCTGTTGTCACACATAAAACAGGTATAAATGATGACTAAACACGACCCATTAATACTACATGTTAACCAGGAATCACTCTCACTATACTCCTTAAATCCTGATTAATAATCTCATCGTCTGATAAAATCAACATCATCTGAAGTCATGCTCGTGTGTGTGAGACGCGGGAGCTGATTGCAGCGGGCGATGTGGATATTGTGGCGGGCAAACGTGTGGGAAACACTGGAGGAAACATCCGGTTTTAAACCTCTTCAACTATGAATTGTGTTTTTGTGTCAGGACTACAGTAATCTGGACAGTTTCAGTCTGGTGGAGGTACTGGACCTGATTGAGAGCACCCGTGAGACAGTAGATGATGTGTGGAAACAAAATGAGCACGCCCCCTACCCAGAGACCCGCATGATCCGACTCATGGATGTAACAGGTGCACACATCAGACACGGGGCCAGTTTTACTAAACAGGGCAAATTAGCACGAGAGCGCAATTCCACAACAGCGCCGATGCGTGTGGAAATATCTGCAGGTGATTTACTTTCAACGTGCCAATTAAAGAACACAGTCGCAACATCTCATTTCCATAATAACCAAGCAATCTACCAAATAAATGAATACCTGTGTAAAAACTCCTCTCCTTTCTAACACTGTTCTCTGTTCTCTGTGGTGTCTCCTCCTAGCAACAACAAATGCAGCCATTTCAAGCACAAAATAGTTTAAGACATGCTTTATTTGAGTGTTAAATAATGGCACAAAGTACCAGTAATTTGACGAGTGCAACCGTTAGTAAATCACGTTGTGTGATACTCTCCTCCCATAAATATTGTGTCTGAAACTCCTACAAATGCATATTCAATAAGGTCAGATGCAAAAATAACTGTCCAGGCCTTTTCAGCGCAAATTCGTCTTTAGTAAATCCTAAAAGCACTATTTTAATGCCAAAAGACGGTTTGCGCTGGGGAAAGCTGTTGTGAAACTGGCCCATGGCTGCTAAGTGATAATGATGCTTGACTTATTAAATATCCAATAAAGTCCTAATAACGTTTCTGATCTATATGCATTTACAGGCGGAGCTCTCGGCAGGTTTGTACAGAGGAAGTTGAGTGCCCTGCGCTTGTGGGACGATCCATATTTCACAGTCAGGGAGGGGCTTAAAGGGGGCGTGGCTGTCTGTGAACAGTGGGTGGTGGCCTGTGAACACCTGACCGGTCAGGTGTGGAAACGTTACTCACCTCATCCGTGGAGCGGAGAGAAGCACCGCCCACAGGGGCTGCAGAGCCTCGCCCAGCGATTGGAGGAGGTCAGACAGATGCCTGTCAATCATCTCATGCAGTATAATCTAGTGCGTTACCTCATGAGGTGTGTGTGTTTTAGGTGCTGCAGGTTCGATCTGAGAGTGAGAAACTACAGCGGTTGTTATCTGGAGGGAAGCTGCAGGTTTCTGCCGCACGTGTGTATCAGCCTTTCACAGGACTCAACCCTATACACTACAACCCTTATACTGAGGTACACGAGTACAGAATCTTCACTATTATATTGAATATTTGATATGTCACTCAGCCGTATCACTGTATATCTGTGTTCAGCCCTTATGGAGAGCTGCAGTGTCTCAGTTCGATCGACTCATCGCTCCAGCAGAACAGGAAGCAGCTGGAAAACTCAAGACCTTCATAATCGATGCCCAGGACAGTCCACAGCAGGTACACACAATCACACAAGTCTTGATTATCCAGACATTTGACTTTGTGTCCTTATCACGGCTTATTCTAGCCAAGAGTCACCCACTTAGACAGAAAGAGACCATCTTGACTGAGAGCGGGTGAATAGCTGATACAACAAAAATAGACAAAATAATAGACAAAATATGGACATTACACTACTGTTCAAAAGGTTCAGGGCCCAGTAAGACTTTTTAAGGAAAGTATACACTTTTATTCATGAAGGACGCATAAAATTGATCAAAAGGGGCAGTAAAAATTCCTAATAAATGCTGTTCTTCTGTATTTTATAATCATCAAAGAATCCTGTAAATTAAAATTTATCACAGTTTCCACAAAAATATTCAGCAGCACAACTGTTTTCAAAAAGAAAATATTCAGAAATGTTTGAGCAGCAAATCACAGGAATACATCTGAACATATATTCACGTAGAAAACAGTCATTTTAAATTGTAATAATATTTCACAATATTACTGTTTTTAATGTATTTTTAGTCAAATACATGGTGAGCATAAGAAGTTCTTCAAAACAATCAAAATCTTAATGACTTCAAACTTGTGAATGGTGGTGTATTAATAGATACACATAAATATTCGGTTGTTTACCAGCGGACGGTTATAAACCCATGCATCTTGACTCATTCAGTTACCTTATTGCAAATCTTCCAGTTAGATATAAGCATGCCGCTTTGCAAAAGCTCTTTCAGTTTTCATGTGCAGTGTGCATCAGGCTGTCTGTGTGTGTGATGTTTGTGGTTGAGAGCAGATGAACTCTCAGACATACAGCTGTACACTGTTGTTGTCTTGTCTTGGTTTCAGCTGCTGCAGGTGTTTCAGAAACACAGAGATCTGATCAAACGACCCACCATTAGCAAAGAACTGCAGCCGGAGAGAGAGACGCTCCTCACACGACTGCTGGACTACAACAAGGGTCAGATCACACACACTGAGATTCACTTCCTCGCTCACTACTGTCTACATAGGCAACATCCCAACTCAAACGAAACCTCATAAACCAGATTGGAAATGCTCAAATATATGAGATATCTTAAAAGTCAGAATGTCCACATTCTGAAGAGTGTTTCATGCTAGCGGTGTTGTTGTTGTGCAGGACTGCAGGTGGATTTTGAGAGCCGTTGTCACGGTGCTCCAGGAGAGAAAACCGGCCCTCTATCGGGACGAAACCTTCCTGAGGTCGTCAACAATATCGTGTGGGTCAGACAGCTGCTGCTTAAGGTGCAGACACACAGATGAATGCCATAAACTCATATTCATTTGTATTAAAAGGTGCATGTACACAAAGGTGCATGCTTTGTCAATGGTAGCGCTCGCTAACATGCTCACGTACTCCTCTCTGTACCAGTCACAACAGACTTGGCCAGCTGACCAATCAGAGCAGAGTAGGCTTATGGAAGAGGGTTTTAGAATCCTTAAGCTCAGAACGGCTTCGAACAAGTCTTGTTGAAATCATTGATAAATGACTTTAATATTAATTGTATATTCTGAGAAAATGTCAATGTTTTCTGACCTTAGATGCATTTAAACCTGTTGTAGGGGACTCCAACACAATATTAGAACACTTTAAAAATCCTGCTTTTTAAATGAACCATTTGAAAGAACATTGAAAGTGGTGAAGAACTTGAATTGGTCATTAGTTACAGCAGCTGAAGTGTGTGTGTGTAGGTGGAGGACTCTCTGAAGATGGCAGACGCGTTGCTCTCTGATCTGCATGGGTTCCGGTCACTGGTCCGTTTCTGTGATGAGCTGCAGGAGCAGATGAGATCGTATGAGCAAGAGCAGTTTGAAGACTGGACCAGAGACCTGCTGTCAGGACTCTCCGATCCCAAATCTGGAATCAGGTTAGCACACACACACAACACATGTGCACGCACGCACGCACGCACGCACACACACAACACGCACGCACGCACGCACACACACACACACACACACACACACACACACACACACACACACACACACACACACGCACACGCACGCGCACACACACACACACACACACACACACACACACACACACACACACACACACACACACACACACACACACACACACCAAACATGTTGACATACTTTTAAGGGCATCCCATAGACTTCCATTGCTCTAAACTAAGTCAACTCTCCATGTTTACAGAACCCTGTTGGTATTTTACAATTCTATTTAATGTGATATATTGTGCAATATTGCACCTTTTTATTCAACATTAAAAAAATCAAACAATGTCGAAAATTTCATTGATGAGATAAAACGCAAGTCACATCATTGTTTTGTTTTTCATATTTTATTACTACATTTATAAACAAAATATTCACAAATATTATAAACACTATAACCATGAATTTTGCTCCTTTCATGCCATAACAAATTCTTGAAATTTGAGCAGTTTTCAGAACAGTGCTATTATTATTAACTAAAATAATTAACAACAATTGCTACTTGAAATAAAATAAAAATTAACTGAAATAAAATCAAGTATTAAATAACTTTACTTCACCTTGTTGCCAAGACAACATTTCTCAGTTCCTTTTCATTTAAGTACTAAAGTAACTAACATTGATTAAACTATAGCTAATCAATTATATTAATAAATACTATATTGACAATAAAAAAACTATTAAAATTGACAATGAAACAGAATTACTAAAACTTTAACTAAAATTAAAGTGAAATTCAGAACAAAACAGGAATAAATAAAAAATACATTAAGCATAAAACAAACAAATGATTTGAAGATTCGTTATAAACACTTCAAGAGTAAAGTAATACAAATGTGTGTTTTGCATGTTTGATGTTTACTGCATTATAAGTCACTTTGGAATATAAGTTACAGCACATTTCAGACGATATCAAATCTGACTTTTACTCTGGAAAATATGGCACATCTCTTAAAATATTTTTTTTTCTCTAAGCGTTCATTACTGTGATATGTTGGTCGAAGTTTCTTCATTAAGGTCGATTGACACGTGAGCATCAGCACAGACCTGTCCTGTACGTGTGTAGTTTGCAGGCCAGTAATCACGTCATGGAGTTGGATCACATGGATGGGAAGCTGAAGATCCAGTACTCGGACCGGCTGGTGAGTTTACTCAGAGAGGTGCGGCAGCTCTCCGCTCTGGGCTTCACCATCCCTGCCAAGATCCAGCAGGCCACGAACACCGCCGACAAGTTCTACAGACAGGCCATCATCCTCAAACAGGTGTGAACACACGCTTACATGCGGAGAGTAACTGTCTAAAAGTAGCCGCATGACTACTAACTGAACAACATTAGTAAGTGTAGTGACACTTCTAAACAAGATTCTATTCTAGAGTTCTCTCATAGTCATTTATGTGAATATATCACTGATTCATTCAGTCAACAATCAATATAATCACACAAAATAAATACTGATCGGATTCTTTCTAAGTCAGTTATACAATCTGATAAAGTTAATAACTATTGTAGCTAGTTACCTTTTAGTTAAAACTTGACTATGTTAACAACTTTAAATTTGTATTAGCCTGTAGTTTAGCACACTAAAGTTATTGTATTTTTAAATCACATGTTGCATTACATCAAAAGCAGTATTGTATGTAGACACGTGTTGTGTGTGTTTAACAGGTGGCTCATTTCTACAACACCATCGATCAGCAGATGATCCCTTCTCAACGACCCATGATGCTCGGCTGTGCTCTGGCCTTTGAACAGGTCATCAAGGTAACTCTTCTGTCCTACTGCTGTGAAACTGTATTTCTCAGATACACTACTGTTCAAACATTTGGGGTAGATACGATTTGAATGTTTTTGATCGTCTCTTCTGCTCACTATGACATTTATTTGAGCAGTAAAATCAGTAATATTGTGAAAAATGTTTACAATTTAAAATTATATTTCTATTTTAATATACTGTATGTAAAAATGTAATTTATTTCAGTGATCAAATCTGTATTTTCAGCATCACTACAACAGTCTTCAGTGTCACATGATCTTCAGAAATCATAATAATATACTGATTTACTGCTCAAGAAACATTTCTGATTATTATCAATGTCGAAAACAGTTGTGCTGCACAATATTTTTGTGAAAACTGATGCTTTTCATTTTTCAGAATTCTTTGATAAACAGACATTTCAAAAGAGCAGCATGTGTTTGAAATAGAAATCTTTCATTGCATTATAAGTGTCTACTGTCACTTTTGATCAATTTAATGTGTCCTTACTGAATAAAATGAATACTAATTTCTTTAAAATCAAACAAATGCAGTGTAATAAACTGGACACTTGGTCACATAAAGACTTTGTTTGTTGTATGATATTTGTTTTGCAGCAGAATCCACGCTCTCAATCTCAAGATGAAAGCGGAAAGCTCCAGATCACGTGGGAGAATCCTAAAGAGCTGGAGCAGTACATCAGTAAACTGCAGAGCGCCGCAGAGAGACTCTCCACAGAGAACCGCAAGCTCAGGAAGTGGCACTCTGACTTCAACGACAAGGTGATCTTCCTCTCTCCTCTTCCTCAGACACCTTGTTCTGACTTGGGATGAACATGGAAAAGCCGATGTGTGTTTTCTAGGTGCTGAGTCTGATGGGAGTGGATCTCCTGCGTCAGCAGCAGAGATGGAAAGATGGTCTTCAGGATCTCAGGACTGGATTTGCCTCACTAGAGTCTCAGGTGATCACGATTCTTCTGATCTGCACAAATACTGTCTCGCTGTCTCACTTGTAATATGTATTTGGGAATATGACTTGCACCAACCATGGTTTGATAATGAAGAAATGAAGACATCAGAAATATTGTAATTTTACAGTTGTACTGTAAAATGAAAAAAAAAACTTAAATACTTCATTTTTTTTGTATTTTATTTATCAACAATAATATTAATATTAAAACTTAAATACTTAATTTTTTTAGTATTTTATTTATCAACAATAATAATAATATTAATAATTATTATTATTACTTCTAAAACAAAATTATTAAATAACATGTATACATAATATTGCAAAATATGTTGTGATATTATATCAGCGTTACTATAAAAAATATGAATAATAATAATATTACTACTAGAAGTAGTAGTGAATAAAATCTAACCAAATAAAAAAAATCCAACATGGACAGTTTGGCCAAATATGTTGTGGTGTTATATCTGTATTACTATATAAAATATTAATATTAGTAATAATAATTAGTATTATTTTATAGTTAAATAAATAAATAAAATAATTGTTTTCATTTAATTTTATCAGAAAAATCACAACATTCTTACTACAATGGAACCTCATGTTCCTTCTTAGATGGTATAGTTTTGTCCCACGGTGCTTAAAAATGCTGTCTTGTAGGCAGTTCACCGGGCTTTGACACAGTCAGTGTATCTATCAGCATCCTTAAACATGTCTGCGTGTGTGTGTGTGTGTGTCTCTGTGTGTGTGTGTGTGTGTGTGTGTGTGTGTGTGTCTGTGTCTGTGTGTCTCTGTGTCTGTGTCTGTGTCTGTGTCTGCGTGTGCGTCTGCGTCTGCGTGTCTGTGTCTGTGTCTGTGTCTGTGCGTGTGCGTGTGTGTGCGTGTGTCTCTGTGTCTCTGTGTGTGTGTGTGCGTGTGCGTGTGTGTGTGTGTGCGTCTGCGTGTCTGTGTGTCTCTGTCTGTGTCTGCGTCTGTGTGTGTCTGTGTGTGCGTGTGCGTGTGTGTGTGTGTGTGTGTGTGTGTGTGTGCAGCGTGTGTGTGCGTGTGTGTGTGTGTGTGTGTGTGTGTGTCTCTGTGTGTGTGTGTGTGTGTGTGTGTGTGTGTGTCTGTGTGTGTCTGTCTCTGTGTCTCTGTGTGTGTCTCTGTGTGCGTGTGTGTGTGTGTGTGTGTGTGTGTCTGTGTCTCTGGTGTGTGTTCAGGGGTTTCGTGCAGGAGACATGAGGGCCTGGCGTCAGCACTGGAACCATCAGCTGTATAAAGCTCTGGAGCATCAGTATCAGGTGGGACTGGAGGCCCTCAACAAGAACCTGCCGGAGATTAACATCGACATCATCTTCAAGTAAGAGCCCAGCTCCTCTTGATGTGTTTTAAAGGAACATATGACTCATAAACCCATACAAACATTTACTCATGTTCATTTTTTGAACAAACTATTGCTTAATGTCTTGCGTTTCTCCAGGCAGGGGCGACTGCAGTTCCGTCCTGCGTTCGAGGAGGTCAGAGCAAAGTACTACCGTGAGATGAAAAGGTTCATCTGCATCCCGAACCAGTTTAAGGGTGTGAGCGAGACGGGAGAGGAGCCCATATTCACCTGCATGATCGAACGCAACGCCAGCGGCTTCCTGACCCTCTTCAGCAAAGCCGAACAGCTCTTCAGTCGACTCACACACGCATGGACAAGTTTAAGGTACCGCGGTCTGCGTTCCAAACCCTAGTGAGCTGCCTAAGTAGGTAACGTCACAGATGCACCAATAAGTCCGTCCGTCCGTCCGTCCGTCCGTCCGTCCGTCCGTCTGTCTGTCTCTCTCTGTCTGTCTGTCTGTCTCTCTGTCTGTCTTTCTGTCTGTCTGTCTGTCTCTCTGTCTGTCTTTCTGTCTGTCTGTCTGTCTGTCTGTCTTTCTGTCTGTCTGTGTGTCTGTCTGTCTTTCGTCCGTCCGTCCGTCCGTCTGTCTGTCTCTCTGTCTGTCTGTCTCTCTGTCTGTCTTTCTGTCTGTCTGTGTGTTCTGTCTTTCGTCGTCCGTCCGCCCGTCTGTCTGTCTCTGTCTGTCTGTCTGTCTCTCTCTGTCTGTCTTTCTGTCTGTCTGTCTGTCTGTCTGTCTCTGTCCGTCCGTCCGTCTGTCTGTCCGTCTATCTACACGGTCGATTCCAGTTATATTAGAATATTAGAACACAAAGGGAATTTCAGCACGTAAAGGTCATGAACTGAGGTCACCGTGATGTTCTAGAAAACACCGTAAACACCCACCCACACACGTCTACATTACATTACAGACTTGACCTGTGGCTTAAAACTGAGCCAACTGCATCCCAAGATGTGTTGAATGCGCAAATATGCTGTCTAGATATGCAGTTCACTAGATATTTTTTTAAGATGAATCCAGTGTAGGCCTTTATTTATTACTTGTGCATTTTCATTCTTGAAATGCTGACTACTTTCAATTGTGGTTTAGAAAACACTTGTCAAACGTTGGTCTTGTGCCGCTTTGATTACGATCACGGGGAATCCCGGCCCACTCACACACAAACTCACTTCTGATTTCTGCCGCCCACACAGAGGGGAAATGAGCCAAACGCTTCCTCTTTAGCAGCGAGACAGGGGAACCTCATACAAGCCGCTGTGTCTCAGATCTGCGTATCTGTTCACAGCAGATGTCTGATCATTGGGCAGGTGCTGCTTTAATTAGCCGTGTAGAACGCTCTGTACGCTGATGATGATCAGTCATCGTACTTTCATTAACTCTCACGCTCTACACATCAGAAGAGCTGTATGCAAATACACCCTAGAGTTTCTAATGAGTGTGCTCTTTCCAAATCTGAAAAGACAGCTCAGCGTTTTGCTCATTTCATCACTTCAAGAGAAAGAGACCTAATAAAAGCTTTTGTTGAAACGTTGAAGTGGTTTATTTCAGTTTTGCTGGATTGGAGTTTTTTATGTGGGTAATAACAGAAGGGAAGCTTTGCAACGTAAATTTTAAGATTTCCAGCATTTGCCAAAATAACACATAATCTTTAGTACCTTTAGAAAATGAACTCATTTTAAGGGACTGGTTTTACTTCAGTACCAAAGTGATTTATTGCACTAAAGTATGACCTTAAATGACCTTAAAATCAATCTTTGAAATGTTTGCATGTCAGCAGGATTTATCAAATGTGCTGGTCAAACAATAGGCAAAAATTACTTTACATTTATCAGACGCTTTTATCCAAAGCCACTTACAGTGCATTCAGATTATAATGTTTATCAGTACATGTGTTCACTGGGAATTGAACCCGCAACCTTTGCGCTGCTAACGCAATGCTCTACCACTGAGCCACAGGAACACATGACATCAGCTGAATATTGACAATATAAGTTTTTAAATGTGTCTGATAGTTTTATGCTCTTTGGAGCAGTGTTATTGTTTAGTATTGTGACTAAAACTACTAAACAGGTGTTTTCATTTATTGAAATAATAACATAAAATATTAATGAAAATATTTTTTTAAATGTGACACGTTGCCTTTGCAGCTAAGTGAAATAAAACAATTATAATTGTAAGTGCTAAATTTATTAAAACTAAAATACAAAACAAAACACTAATAATAACAAGAAAAATTACAAAAAGCACACAATTACTAAAATGTAAACTAGGATTAAATTGAAAACTGGAAATGTTAAAATAAAAGCTAAT
>CM050417.1:1231904-1246904 GCA_027564155.1 Gymnocypris eckloni scoliostomus
ATAATATAATCATAAAGCATATTAAGCAAAAATGTATGATTAAAAATAAAACCTGCCAATTAGACAAGGGTTAACTGAAAAAAACAGGCATAACACTGACTAGACATTCCCCTCCCCCACTTTTGAAATGGGTCATGTTCAGGTCACTGCAGTGTTTGTTATTGTTGAAATCAGTGCTGTCACTAACTTAACTAGCCTTGCGTTTTTCAGTATTGCGACAGAAGATTCGATTCTTTACAATAACTACATTCAGTAGCTACTTAATTATTAAATTTCCCTCTCAAGTAATCTGAATCAGTTTAGGGAATTCATTTGGAGGGTTCATTTCAATTCATATAAATAAGTATATAATTGTGTAATTGATCATTATAAAAAGAATACATTGACATGTTTAGTACATGTTCCGCTGTGTATTTTTATTCAAATATTTTTTTTTGCTTTAAAATATCATTTTATATATAAAATGTTAAAAATATAGATAATTATATTTACATAATTTATATTTTTAGAAATAATTTTAATAACATGAATTATACAAACAATTAAAAATAAATAAATAATAAAGCCTCTGCCTGCTGACATATTTGTCATAACACAAACATGAATAAAGCAGCAAACATAAAACCCCAAAATATGCAACTATATTTGAATATTCATGCTATATGTTTGTGTGTGTGTGTGTGTGTGTGTGTGTGTGAGTGTGTGTGTGTGTGTGTGTGTGTGTGAGTGAGTGTGTGTGTGTGTGTGAGTGAGTGAGTGTGTGTGTGTGTATATATATATATGTATTAGTATACATTCAATATGCATTATTCTGTATAAAAGTATTTAATTTTATTTATATAATTAACCATTTTTAGGAATATTTGTAATTGTATAAATTAATTATAAAATGAATTAAAATATAAATAAAATATCTTATTAATAGCTAACAATTTCTTTCAAAAGTGTACATTTGTAGTTAAATGACTTGACTTCTGATTATTGTTGAGTTCTTATATAGCAG
Source organism: Gymnocypris eckloni scoliostomus (assembly GCA_027564155.1). Lineage (NCBI taxonomy): Eukaryota > Metazoa > Chordata > Actinopteri > Cypriniformes > Cyprinidae > Gymnocypris > Gymnocypris eckloni. The sequence goes on from CM050417.1 coordinate 1,232,908, forward strand.
TGTCTGGTGTAAGACAGGTGTGTGTGTTAAGGATGAAGCTGTGTGTTCAGGCCGTGGTTCCAGTGCTGAAGTACGTGCGAGGTGAACACCTCTCTCAGGAACACTGGCTGGATCTGTTCCGCCTCGTCTCTCTGCCCAGAGGAACCACGCTAGAGCGACTGCAGTTCAGAGACCTGCTGCGGGTGACCGACAACATCATCGACAAAGCCCTGGAGCTCAAGGTGCGAACACACTTCAGGCCACGCACGGCAAAAACAAACCTGTTTTTATTTAGTTTTGTATTGTGTTGTTCAGTTCAGATGATTCTTTTCCATGTCAAGCTTTTGTCCTTAACAGACAGCAAAAAATGATTTTCTTAATTAATATTATTGTCTTGTTTTTCAGAGCAAATATCTAAACATTCTTAAGTCAAGATACAAGCTAAATGACTGATATACTAAAAATACTAATAAAATATTAAGCATTCATTTCTGAAAAAGTGAGTTTAAGCTTAAAACAGGAAAAGTGAAAACAGCTTTATATTTTCTTACCCCATTGGCAGATATTTGCTTGTTTTTAAGCATAAACTCACTTAATTTCATTTTCTTTTCTTCCTGAAATGTTTTATTTTTCATTTGATTTATTTAATACGTTAGTAGTTTAAATAATTAATACAAAATAACATTTTAAGTTTCTGTTATTTAAAAAATATTTTTACGTTTTGTGTTTTATGATTTTTATATTTATGGTTTATAAAATTTTATTATTATTAAGATTTTACTATAAATATGTGAGTAGCTAGAGGTATTTTAATAATATTACTACTACTAATAATAATAAAACATATAGTTATATTAAATATATATTATATTAAATTAAATATCTGTTTTACCTCAGGATACATATTTTTTTTGCAGTGTGGTAATGTCTGTTCAGGACAAAACGTTAGATTAACATGGAAAAGAAGCAACTGAATTGAATAAACACACTATTTAGTCTGTTTCTGAACTCGACTGGCGTTTTAAACATGATCTGGGTCATAAACACTCTCAGTAATGGTTTCAGGATCTGAACAGTCGCGCTCAGGCCGAGGTCACCATCCGCGAGGCTCTGCGGGAGCTGGAGCTGTGGGGCGCCGGCGCGTGTTTCACCCTGACCGACTACACGGACAGTCAGCGCGGCTCTCTGCGCGTCATCAAGGACTGGAAGGACATGGTCAACCAGGTGGGCGACAACCGCTGCCTGCTGCAGTCGCTCAAAGACTCGCCCTATTACACGCGCTTCCAGGACAAAGTGTCGCTGTGGGAAACCCGGCTGGCCGACCTCGACGAGTACCTCCAGAACCTCAACACCATCCAGAGGAAGTGGGTCTACCTCGAGCCCATATTTGGGCGTGGGGCGTTGCCGCGGGAACAGGCCCGCTTTCAGAGGGTGGACCAGGATTTCAGGTGAGCGGGGAGGGAGGGGATGCTGGGATAGGTGTGAGAGACGAGTGTAGAGTCGCTCACCTGTGTGTGTGTGTGTGTGTAGGGCCATCATATCAGACGTTCAGAGGGACAGCAGGGTCACGTCTCTCACCACTCGAGCTGGAATCAGAAACTCCCTCGTCACCATCCTGGACCAGTTACAGCGCTGCCAGAAATCACTCAATGAATTCCTGGAGGTGAAGCCTATATTTAAATATGTAATATGACTATTTATATAATACAAACAATAGAATAATATAATAAAAACATTGATTTATAATATAAAATGTACTTTTTGTCCTTTATTAACCTCTCTTCCTTGGTTTGATATGAAAATAGATGTTTTTTTCTTCATGTGTATATAACGTAAAGCAATGTTGCCTAGTGATAGTGACGTAAATATATCTATGATATAAATATATCTATTATTAATATTTAAAGATCTCAAACTCCTGACATATCTCTGGAGTCATAGCAAAACCATGAATGAAGCAACATACAATTAGAAAAACAATCAAAATAATGGAGAATATATATGTGTGTATGTGTGTGTGTGTGTGTGTGTGTGTGTGTGTGTGTGTGTGTGTGTGTGTGTGTGTGTGTGTGTGTGTGTGTGTGTGTGAGAGTGTGTGTGTGTGTGAGTGAGGGAGTATATGTGTGTATGTGTATATATATATATATACATATACACACACACACACACACACATATATATATATATATATATATATTTCATTATGTTTTATATATTCTAAAATTAATATATATTTATCACTATATTACCATTATAGAAAAAACATAAAATGAAACCAGCAAAAATAACAAAAACAAAAAAGGCATTATAGTAAAAAAACACACACAATATATACAAATAAAAGTAATTATTTGGAATTTTTGTATTTTATTTATGCAATTTTATGCCATTTTTGCTTTTTTCATGTTTTTGCTATGATGGTAGAAATAAATATATAAATATTAAATTAATATAAATACAAAAGTATGTTATTAATTATATAATAATTTTTTAATAATTGAATGAGATTTTCATGAATATTTGAACTCCTGCAGGAGAAGCGTTCTGCGTTTCCTCGGTTTTACTTCATTGGTGACGACGATCTACTGGAGATTCTCGGACAGGCCACAAGCCCTTCTGTCATACACACACACCTGAAGAAACTCTTTGCAGGTAACACACACACACACACAGCTGTTCACAGTTATCACACAAGCCGCTGCATATAGACGTGGGACTGAACTCTTGGGGATGATTGTGTGTTGAAGGCATCAGCAGTGTGGAGTTTGATCAGAGTTTTCAGAGCATCACAGCCATGAAATCACTGGAGGGCGAGACGGTGCTGCTCCAGAACACCATCAGCATCTCCAACGACGTGGAGGTCAGATCTCTGCCATGCAGTCTCTGTGTACATCGACGTAGTTCACTAGTCTGTTTTTCATTTGTCTCTGAGCCGATCCTTTTATTGCCAGCGGCCCAGGTTGAGTCGTCACAGCCACACGCACACTAACAGTCGCGTGTAAACACATCGTTTCAAATGAGAATGATTCTAATTTTAATGGCATTCAGTGTAAACGGCGACTGATAATGTATTTATGTCGTGCCAGATGAGGCTTTGCACAGCCTGAGTGAGTGTGCAAAAATCGGTATCGGCAGGTCACACTTCCAAAAAGAAAATTGCAATCGGTGCATCTCTAGTTAGTTGGTCTCATGTATCTCTTTACAGTATCTATAAATATAATGTAAAATAAATATAATTAACTATACTGTATGTAAAATCAGCCACTCACCAACAAAATTGTTATTATATTAAACATGAAAGAATAACACATCTATAAATTGTATTTTTTTTAAATAAAAAATATATGGTATATAAATCAATTTTCTTGTTTCATATTTAAAATTCCTTTAATTATGTGGAGTTTTCAGGTTTGGCTGAGCGCTCTCACCACAGAGATGAAAAACACTCTGAAACATCTTCTGTGTGAGTGTGTGAATGCTGGAAAGAAAGGAAACGTGGATCCCACGCGCTTCCCTTCTCAGGTAACACACACACACACACACACACACACACACACACACACACACACACACACACACACACACACACACACACACACACACACACACACACACACACGTCTCTTCAGAAACACCCATGAGTCTCGGCGCTTCATCTGAAGTGACTGTGGAGTGACTCTGTTTCCAGATTCTGTGCCTGGCAGAGCAGATCCAGTTCACAGCGGACGTGGAGAACTCCATCCGACAGCAGAACCTCCATCAGCTGGAGCTGGAGCTCACCGCCAAACTGGAGAGCTACACCAGCGTAGACACCAGCATGGACGACACTGCAGGTACACAACACCTGAATGTGTGTGTGACTGTAAATTATATCATAGTAATGTTTAGAACACCTTTAATATTTGCTTTTAATATTTCGGAGAGGCAAGACTTTCGTAGAGACCTTTTGTAGAGGAACTACCCCGATGTGTAATGACCTGATAAAGGGTATTTTTCATCTGTGGGTTGGTTCATTTTAAGTGGTTTATTCTTATTAATTATGATAGACTTTATTGTTTTCATCTTTGTATATGTTTTCTTTTAAATTGTGAAGCACTTTGGGCAATACAATTGCGTTAAAATGTGCTATACAAATAAATAAAAGTTGAAGTTGCTGTTACTTGTGTATTTTTATTATTGTTTGAGGAAAGGATAAATTCAATATAATTTGAATATTTCATTAATTTGAATTATGATTTTAGTTTTAAGTAAAATACACACACTGGGGCTGTCAAATAAAAATATTCATCAAATTAAAAATAAAAATCCACATCCGAATGCAAAAATGTTGCATTTGAATTTTAGGTGTGCGTTAAGGTAGCCCTATCAGTGGCGCTCGAGATGTTTTTAATAAATTACTAATTATTATATTGTATAAATTAATTATATGAATAAATAATTATTATACACAATTTCCTGATAAATGTCTCCAGCAGTGAGGTAGATTTGACAAAACATTCCTTTAAGAATGTCCTCAAAAATAATAAATAATTACTATAATTTCTAATTATAATAAATGGTCTGTCCTCACTTTGAAATGGTAAATGTGTGTGTGTCTGTGTCTGTGTCTGTGTGTGTGTGTGTGTGTGTGTGTCTGTGTCTGTGTCTGTGTGTCTGTCTGTGTGTGTGTGTGTCTGTGTCTGTGTGTGTGTCTGTCTGTTTGTGTCTGTGTGTGTGTCTGTGTGTGTGTGTCTGTGTGTGTGTGTCTGTGTCTGTGTCTGTGTCTCTGTGTCTGTGTCTGTGTCTGTCTGTGTCTGTGTGTGTCTGTGTGTGTCTGTGTGTGTGTGTGTCTGTGTGTGTGTGTGTGTGTGTGTGTGTGTGTGTGTGTGTGTGTCTGTGTGTGTCTGTGTCTGTGTCTCTGTGTCTGTGTGTGTGTGTGTGTGTGTGTGTGTGTGTGTCTGTCTGTCTGTGTCTGTGTCTGCGCAGGTGCGTGCGTGCGTGCGTGCGTGCGTGCGTGCGTGCGTGCGTGCGTGCGTGCGTGCGTGCGTGTGTGTGTTTCAACGACACTGCTCTGTGCTTTTAATTTCTTTAATGTGAATTTCAGTGTTTTTTTCAGACTGCAGGCGATTCAGAATGAAGCCTTTAATTTTATGGTTGCAAATTTACAGCGTTCGCTAATTGTGAGGTTAATCAAATGTGAATATCCATAAAGCTCTTTACTCCATTTATGAGCTCAGGGGTTTATTCACTGCGATGCACCATAAATTCACGTTAATGGAGCTTCTGATGAGGCTCACTGTTAACAGTGATTATGGCTAATTCTGCTTATAAGTGACTCTGGAGAAACTGCTGCTGCAGGGTGGAGACTTCCAGCCTGTTCTTTATACGCCTCTGTTTGATAAAAACACATTATTTACATTTAGCAGACGCTTTTATCCAATCAAAATCAACAAAAGAGCAATATGCAAGTGATATAATTGACATGTGCTCAATCGAATCTGTACTTCAAATGTGTGTTTGTGAGGACTTACTAGTAGTGCTTGCTTTGAACGAATCCTAACAGTATCAAACTTCAGCTTTTGTTAGCCGTTCATGTGGGTCTGGTGGTTTTGTGTTGTAGAATCGAGAGTTCTGCAGTTGAAACTGAAGGCTCTGATTCTGGACGTGATCCACAACATCTCCGCGGTTCGGAGTCTGAGAGATGCTCAGATTCACAGCACCGACGACTGGATCTGGAAGAAACAGCTGCGATTCTACCTGACCACAGACCAGCGCTGCTCCATACAGATGGTGGACGCAGAGTTCAGCTACACATATGAGTATCAGGTGATCACTCAGTACTGTACAGTCAGACAGTGCCTTAAATGAACAAAACTGGCTCAGGAATACTTATTATATAATGTGACTGGATGCTCAAACAGTGGAAAGTAAAGAAGTAGCATGATTTTATGTATTTATTTAGAAAGATTTTCCACTTTTGACGTTAAGGTACCAAATAATAATATACTGATTTACTGCTCAAGAAACATTTCTGTTTATTATCAATGTTGAAAACAGTTGTGCTGCACAATATTTTTGTGAAAACCGTGATACATTTTATTTTTCAGGATTCACAAATGAATAGAAATTTCAAAAGAACAGCATTTATTTGAAATGTTTGTAACATTATAAATGTCGTTACTGTCACTTATGATCAATTGAATGCGTCCTTGCTGAATAAAAGTCTGTTTTCTTGAAAAGAAATTGTACCAACCCCAAACATTTGAACTGTAATGTGCATGCTGATTGTGTTGCACGCCTGTAGACTTACACTGGACACATTACGGTTGTGTATCTTCTGCTTGGGGACCACAAAGGATGCTGTTCAGTCTCATGTAATAGAAACGGATGCTCGGGCTGCTCTACAGAGACTGACTCTCTCTCTGTCTCTCTGTCTCTCAGGGTAATGCTCCTAAACTGGTTCACACGCCCCTGACGGATAAGTGCTATCTGACACTGACACAGGCCATGAAAATGGGTTTGGGCGGGAATCCCTACGGCCCCGCAGGAACCGGCAAGACCGAGTCCGTCAAAGCCCTCGGAGGACTGTTCGGAAGACAGGTGCTGGTCTTCAACTGTGATGAGGTACACACACATCATAAAGAAAAACACTCCGCCTGTACAGTCCCTGTGGGTCTTGATGGAAATCAATACACCAGATATGTTATGGTCTGTAGGTACACAAATGTTTGGAATGTGTAAGATTATTATTTCGAATAATTATCTCTTCTGCTCACCAAGGCTGCATTTATTTGATCAAAAATACAGTAGAAACAGTGAAATATTATTGTTGTTTAAAATAAATGTTTTCTATTGTAATCTGTTTTAAAATGTAATTTATTTCTGTGATCAAAGCAGTATTTTCATCATCATTACTGCAGTCTTCAGTGTCACATGATCTTCAGAAATCATAATAATATGCTGCTCAAGAAACATGTATGATTATTATCAATGTTGAAAACAGTTGTGCTGCCCAATATTTTTGTGGAAAAATAGATCTTTTATTTGTCAGGATTCACAGATGAATAGAAAGTTAGAAAGAATAGAATATATTTGAAATAGAAATCTTTTGGAACATTATAAATGTCTTTACTGTCACTTTTGATCATTTAAATGCGTCCTTGTTGAATATATATGTTTTTTTTTACTGACTTCAGACTTTTTAGCAATAAGCCTTTAAATTTAGCAGTATTTGTCCATTTAGAGGTCATGTGTTCACAGGATCCTTTGACAAAATGCATGTAAATCAGCTTGATTTATGTACGATAAAAAATGAAAAGTATTCTCTATTATCTTTAGCAAAAAACTATGCATTAAGCTCCATTTTACTGTGTGTAAGAGATGTGGTGCCAATACTGGAGAAGTTCGTGATCTCATTAAAGAGGTTTCGTGTGTGTTTTAGGGCATAGATGTGAAGTCCATGGGCCGGATCTTTGTGGGGCTGGTGAAGTGTGGAGCGTGGGGTTGTTTTGATGAGTTCAATCGTCTGGAAGAGACCGTGCTCTCCGCCGTCTCCATGCAGATACAAGCCATCCAGAACTCACTGAAGAACCACCGGACCACCTGCCAGCTGCTCAACAAAGAGGTGAAACCTTCAGCCCTGTGCCAAAGCCTAACGAGCTCCCAAATAGACGTTAAAGCACACACCAAAACAAAAGAGTTTATTAGACTCGACTGCTATTGTACGGAGGGAAGACTGTGTGACGTGTGTGTTTTCAGGTGGAGTTGGACCCAAATTCAGGCGTCTTTATTACTCTGAACCCAGCCGGTAAAGGGTACGGAGGACGGCAGAAGCTGCCGGATAATCTGAAGCAGCTCTTCCGACCCGTTGCCATGACGAGTCCCGATAACGAGCTCATTGCTGAGGTCATCCTGTATTCAGAGGGATTTAAAGAAGGAAACGCACTCGGACGGAAATTAGTCGCTATATTCAATCTGGCCAGGTAGTGACTAGAGACGGTGTTTAAGGCCTCACCAGCTTTGATTATTTATACACTACTGTTCAGAAGGATGGGGTTAAAGAAATTCATATTTTTATTGAGCATGGAAATATTAAGCTGATCAAAAGTTAATACAGTAAATACATTTTTAATGCTACAAAAGATGAATGCTGTTCTTTTGAACTTTCTATTCATCTGTGAATCCCGAAAAATTTAAAATATCACGGTTTCCACAAAAATATAAAGCAGCAAAATTGTTTTTAACAGTGATAATAATCAGAAATATTTATTGAGCAGTAAATCAGCATATTATTATGATTTCTGAAGATCATGTGACACTGAAGACTGCAGTAATGATGCTGAAAATACAGCTGCGCATCACTGAAATTAAATATATTTGAATATATATTCACAGAGAAAACTGTTTTTTGAAATTATTATAATATTTCACAATATTTACTGTATTTTTGGTCAAATAGATGCAGATGGTGAGCACAACTTTTTATAAAAAAGACAAAAAAACATTTACAACAAACTATTCACTGTCATTTTAATTTTACACTATTTTATTTATAAATCAATTTTTAATGGTTGATCCCCAAATATCCACTGACTCTAGAACTGTTCCTGTGTGTGTGTGTGTGTGTGTGTGTGTGTGTGTGTGTGTGTGTGTGTGTGTGTGTGTGTGTGTGTGTGTGTGTGTGTGTGTGTGTGCTCATGTGAATATCCACTGACTCTAGAACTGTTCCTGTGTGTGTGTGTGTGTGTGTGTGTGTGTGTGTGTGTGTGTGCTCATGTGAATATCCACTGACTCTAGAACTGTTCCTGTGTGTGTGTGTGTTCATGTGAATATGTGTGTGTTTGTGTGCAGGGAGCTGTTGACGCCGCAGCAGCACTATGACTGGGGTTTACGTGCTCTAAAGACGGTACTGAGAGGCTGTGGGAGTTTACTGCAGTTACAGAGACAAAGCAACAACCCCTGTAACACAATCTCATTAGAATCAATATTACACGAACTTGACCAATCAACTGTCTGGGATCAATTGACCTCCGTATTCTCTGTGTCTCTGTCTGTAGTGAAGGAGAGCGGGTTAGTGGTTCAGGCCTTGAGGTTAAACACCATGTCCAAGCTGACGTTTGCCGACAGCTCCCGGTTTGACGCCCTGGTCAGAGACGTGTTTCCTGCAGTCGACTTTAAGGACGTGGAGTACGAGACGCTCAAATCCGCTCTGCTGGCTGTTTATGAGGAGGCACGGCTGGAAATCATACCCAGTCAGGTACCTGCCTACCACTGCTCTTTAACAATAGGCAGTGTAAGGACAGTAAAGGTTCACAAGCAAACTTCTTCTCTCATCTTTACATGCAGGTTTCATTATTTTGATTATTTGCTGAAAAGTCTGCTGATTTTTGTGTGAAGGGAAAACTTCAGAATAATGTCACAGAGTTCATTCGTGAAGTTGTGTGAACAACACAGCATCCATTTACATCCACGCACTTGTGATTAAGTTGTTTACATGACTTTATCGTGGTTATTTACTATGATTATATCACATTAGTTTGATCAAAGCATTGTATTCCAGCGTTATGGATGTGACATCTGAACTCATTATGACAGCAAAAATGTGTCAGTAAAAATAAACTTCTTACAATATTTAAATTGGCTATGCATATTCTCAGAGCACCCAATCTGAGAACTGACAGTCATTTCTAAAATTATATTTAAGCCTCAAAAAAAAAGGTAAATAGTCATATGTTATGGATGTGAAAGGAAAAACATCATTTTCAGTATACTGATTTTTCTTTAAAGTCTGTCAAACTTTTCAAGTCAAATGTATAAATATTGATATCCACATGATGAAGGGGTCTTAGCTGAACATAAAAATACCAATGTTTAAAATATTTACGCTTATGAAGTGCATTTTGAGGAAAAAAACAAAGTTATGGGATGTGACAAAGAAAGTTATGGATGTGACGTGTCCAAATACACAAAATCTGTTTAAGAAATCAACAATCAAATCATGTCACTTTTGTTGACGATAAAATTACCTGAATACTAGTTTTGACATTAAGAAAACCATCTGAAATGATTTTAAAAAGGGAACACTGGTTGTATCCCCAGGGTTTGAACTCACCTCTAGAATTATAATCACATTTATTAGATTGATCCCACATAATAATAATACAATATGGTTAAAAATAATTGATAATGAGAGAAGATATGAGTGAAGTAACTTATTTATTTCATTTGTTCATGCTAACTAATTTTTTCATTAAAATTATAATTCATGAATTTTCTTCTTAATGAATATTTTTCATTCATTCACTTTTTTGTTCATGGTAAGGATGACCTTTGTATGAACTTTAATCTCAATGTTGCCAAAATCTGATTATAAAATCATTATGCGGCTGTATGTAAACGTAGTCATTGAGATACTGTTATAGGTGTTATAAACTATAGGTGTTATTTTTGTGTGATTTTTAATTTATTTAAGTTAAACGTCTTAAAAATGTTATTGTAACTTTTTTAACATTTATTTATGAACATATCTATACTGTTATTAACTATTTATGCATTTTTAATACATGTTTTAATTAATTTTATAAATAAGTTAAGTTTGATTTAATTTATACATTTTATTTCAGTTTTAGATTTAGTTACTTTAGGTCAAACAGTTAAACTAAATGAAAATGCAAAATGTTGCATTGGCAATTTGCTGAAATAATAGAAATATTATGTTTTTTTACATTTTAATTTGCAGTTAACATTTATTTTATTTGATCACTCCACTGTGGCGACCCCTGATCAGCAATCCTGAGGAAGAGAGAGAGAGAGTTCAAAATGTATTTTATTTAAAGTAATAACAATTTTTAGTTAACTGTAATAACTGCTGCCTACATACTACACCCTAGCCAACAACTGACTTATCTGATGTATTTACATTTATGCATTTGACCGCTACTTTTATCCAAATTGACTTTCAAGGCACACACCTTGAATGCCTGGGAAGCGAATGCATGCTGTACTGCTTGAGCTACAGCAATGCAATATTGAAATGCATGTGTGTGCAGATGAAGAAGGCTCTGGAGCTGTACGAGCAGCTGCGGCAGCGGATGGGTGTGGTGGTGGTCGGGCCCAGCGGGCGGGTACATATTACCATGCTCGGCGAATGGGCCGTGTAAATACACATGTTAACACGCCGATGAATGTTAACATACACATGTTAACACGCCGATGAATGTTAAACATCGACATATTAACACGCCGATGAATGTTTAATACACATGTTAACACACTCTCGATGAATGTTAAATACATGTTAACACGCTCATGAATGTTAAATATGACATATTAACACGCTTCAATAATGTTAAATACACATATTAACACGCTCGATGAATGTTAAATACACATGTTAACACGCTCGATGAATGTTAAATACACATATTAACACGCTCGGTGAATGTTAAATACACATATTAACACGCTCGATGAATGTTAACATACATGTTAACACGCTTTGATGAATGTTAAATACACATATTAACATCGCCGATGAATGTTAAAATACATTATGGGAAATGTAACACGCTCGATGAATGTTAAATACACATATTAACACGCTCGATGAATGTTAAATACACATGTTAACACGCTCGATGAATGTTAAATACACATATTAACACGCTCGATGAATGATAAATACACATATTAACACGCTCGATGAATGATAAATACACATATTAACACGCTCGATGAATGTTAAATACACATATTAACACGCCGGCGAATGTTAAATACAATATATTGACACGCCGATGAATGTTAAATAACTTTATATTAACACGCTGTTTGCTTTACAAACTCGGCGAATGTTAAATACACATGTTAACACGCCGATGAATGTTGATAATACACATATTAACACACGCCGATGAATGATAAATACACATACATTAACACGCTTTTCATGGCGAATGTTAACACATATTACGCCGATGAATGTTAAATACACATATTAACACGCTGAGGAATGTTAAATACACATATTAACACGCCATGAATGTTAACACACATATTAACACGCCTGGCGAATGTTAAAGTTAACACGCTGGCGAATGTTAAATACACATATTAACACGCCGATGAATGTTAAATACATAATGTTAACATGAACGAATGTTAAATACACATACGCCGATGAATGTTAAATACACATATTAACACGCTCGATGAATGTTAAATACACATGTTAACACGCTCGATGAATGTTAAATACACATGTTAACACGCTCGATGAATGTTAAATACACATATTAACACGCTCGATGAATGTTAAATACACATATTAACACGCTCGATGAATGTTAAATACACATGTTAACACGCTCGATGAATGTTAAATACACATGTTAACACGCTCGATGAATGTTAAATACACATGTTAACACGCTCGATGAATGTTAAATACACATGTTAACACGCTCGATGAATGTTAAATACACATGTTAACATACGAAACAAATGATAATGCATTACACTTTAGAAACAACAAATACACACATTAGCATAAATACAAAACACTATGCACGCATTAACATGCCTAATGAATACCAAATTCACATTAACATACGTAATGACTCTAAATACCCACATTACACACTTTATAAACAACATATGTACACATTAACATACAAAAAACACCAAATATACACATTAACACACTAAACAAGCACCGAATACACACAATGACATGCTCAGTGAGTGTTAAATACATGATTACACACAGAACAAACAGTAAAAAGCTTTACAAACAACAAATACACACAAATAAATAATTATAATACAATTTTTTTTTTTTTTTAAATAAATATAATAAATAAAATAATAATTTATATAAAATAATAATATTATTTGAATGAAATGCTAAATAAATAAATGAAATAAAATAAATTAAATGTATTAGTATTATTATTAAATAAAAATATTAATAATAAACAAATATTAAACAAAATAAGAATATTTGTAATATTGTAATTTCACTGTAAATTAAAAACCTATTGTTTAAAAAAACAATAATTTGACAATACTATTTCATGTCTTAATCTCGTAACGTTCAAATGTAGAAAAACAACAAGTGTTTATTTGGTGAGCAGACGGTCGTTAAAGCTTTTGTTGACAACAGTAACTTTATTAGCACTTCTCATTAAAAGTTTGGGAAGATGGTCCTATGATCAAATTATGATCAAACACATGCACCACAATACAGCAGAAATACCTGACAAGCAACACATCGGCACATTAAAACATTCAGATAACAAACACCAGATACATTCACCTGAAAGCAGGTTCACTTGAGATTTCGGTTTGTCTGATGTCATTCTGTCTCTCTCAGAGGTGAGCTCATGGATTATATGTGATGGAGATATTGATCCAGAGTGGATCGAGTCATTAAACTCTGTGCTGGATGATAATCGTTTACTCACGATGCCCAGCGGTGAGAGGATTCAGTTTGGCCCCAACGTCAACTTCCTGTTTGAGACGCACGATCTGAGCTGTGCCTCACCAGCCACCATCTCCCGCATGGGCATGATCTTCCTCAGGTATCACTCCTAAACACAGCACAGCCAATCACATGGCTTCATTACGCCTAAAGCAGCCAATCAGCTGTCAGTGTGCCAATGTACCGTCCCTAAAAACAGATAATCAGGTCTGCGTGGTTAAATATCATTGCAGTTGACTTTTTAAAGCATTTTAGTTTGGTAAGATTATTTTTCTAAATAAACATTTAGTTTTTAATTTTTTCATTTACATATTTTTTAAATGTAATATGTATAATTTACATGTTTTTAGTCTTATAATTCAGTTAATTTTTTTACATTTATATTTTTTTTTTGCATTTTTTTGCATTTTAATTAAATTTGATTATTTAACAAAGATTTTTACAATTTTCATATACTTGTTTTATTACATTTTGATTATTTAAATAAATAAACATTTGTTTTTAGATTTCTGTTTGCATTTTGCTTCTTTTTTACATTTTCACTTTCTTTTTTGATTAC
>CM050417.1:1251904-1271904 GCA_027564155.1 Gymnocypris eckloni scoliostomus
AATAAATCGTATTATCTTGGTGTTGAATTTTATTAATTATAATTTCATTTATTTTATTAATTTGTTACTTAAATGTTTTAAAAAAGTAGCTCATGATCTTGTTTTTTGTTATTTAATTTTTTTCATGTATTAAATTAGATTTAAAACATTTATCTTTGGTTTTAGTTAATTGTATAATTAAATAACAATTTGATTTATTTAAGTTCATTATCTTGCAAATATTATAATTGTTTTATTTATCCTTTTTTATTTATAAAGTTTGATTTCAATTATTTAGTTTCATTTAGCTCATTATCTTTAGTTTTAGTTTTTTGATAAATTGTATTGCATTTAAATGAATTGAATTCAGCTCATCGTGTTGTTCTGTGTGTCACCAGGGAATAGTTCTGTACGGCCGTGATAACCGTGAGCTGGACATCCTGTTGTTTCCGGAGGTTCTGGACTACATGTGTCGAGTGGACCGTGTCCTGAGCTCTCCGGGCGGGTCGCTGCTGCTGGCGGGTCGTAGCGGCGTCGGTCGGCGTACGGCTACATGTGTGGTCAGCCACATGCACGGGGCGTCACTCTTCACCCCCAAAATCTCCCGCTCGTACTCGCTGAAGCACTTCAAATCTGACCTGAAGACTGTGAGTCTCTGTCCGTCCTCTCTCTCTGTGCTAATAACACGAGGCTCTCGCTCAAGCGCTCTTCCTCTGTCTGTAGGTCATGCAGTCGGCCGCTGTGGACGGACAGCAGGTCGTTCTGTTGCTTGAAGATCATCAGTTTGTTCATCCTTCCTTCCTGGAGATGGTCAACAGTCTGTTGTCCTCAGGTCAGTTATTATCTATATTATCAAAATGCTTTGCTACATACAGTGTCATCCGTACATCATATTTTGTGTCCGTAACAGGTGAGGTTCCAGGTTTGTACTCCACTGATGAGTTGGAGCCTCTACTGTCATCTCTGAAAGATCAGGCGTCACAGGATGGATTCACCGGACCAGTTCTCAACTATTTCTCCACCGTGGCGCACACGCACGCACGCGACGCACGCACGCACGCACGCACGCACGCACGCACACACACACACACACACACACACACACACACACACACACACACACACACAACACACACACACACACACAGTACACACACACAGACACACACACACACACACACACACACACACACACACACACACACACACACACACACACATATATGACACACACACATACACATATATATATATATATATACACACATACATATACAGACATATATATATATATATATACAGACATAGATATATATACACATATATATACACATAGATAGACATACATATATATATATATATACATACACATATATATATATATATACACACATAGACACATATATACACACACACATATACATATATATATAGACACACACAGACACACACACACAGTAACACACAGACTCACACACAGTCACAGACACACACACACACACACACACACACACACACACACACACACACACACACACACACACACAGTAACACACACACACACACACACACACAGTAACACACAGTCACACACACACACACACACACACACACACACACACACGCACACACACACACACACACACACTGCCTTTGCACACACACACACACACACACACAGACACACACACACACACACACACATACACACACACACACACTATTGCTTTGAAGTTCTATAAAACATTTATCAAGCACATTTTTCTTTTCTGTATTGATGCATTTCATGTTGCAACATTCCTGTAGCTCAAATGATGAATTGCATCACTTTGGATAAAAGCATCTGTTAAATGCATAAATGTATGTGGCTCATTGCTTTTTACCTAAACTATATTAAATTATATAATTCTATTCATTATTATTTGATTTAATTTAATTTATTGCATTTGATAAAATTGGTTTAAATTGTATTTTCTTTGTCTCATTTTATTAATGTATACCTTGAATACAATAAAGATGTCTTCGGATAAAATTGTCTGCCAAATACATAAATGTAAATGTTTGGCTGGAAGACTTTTCTTTCCTTTTCTCTCTTTTTTGCCAAATGAATGTCAATAGACTTTAATTTACATCATATTTAATACTTACATATTTAATATTTAATACTTTAGTCAGAGGCTGATGATGGTCTGGTCCAAGATGTCCACATTTTTGGTCCATTTTCTCAAAACAGCAAGACTAAAATAAATGTTAAAATATGTAAATCAGCTAAAAATATATTTAGTCTTTCTGCTGAACATAAAGATGACTCCAAAGTTAATGAGCAAGCACTAAAACCTGCTGCAAACAATACTCGTGTGAGTATTAGCCTGGTTAATTAAAACCTAAAAAGAAATGATTGTTAATTGAAACAAAGCTGAAATAAACTAAAATATAAATATTAGATGAAAACCTTTAACATAAAAAAGCTCAAATAAAAATGTTGCCTGAAATAAAATAAGTGCAAGTTGAAGGAATACAATTATTAAAACAAAAACCGAATTAAAATTAACAGTAAATAAAATATAAAAAAGACATATAGAGCAAATAATGGATTTACTCAAACTAGCATTAAAATATAAAAATAAAGCCTAATGAATGGATCTATAATAACAGTGTTTTGTGTGTTTGTGCAGGCGTTCAGCTGAACCTCCATGTGGTTATGATCATGGACTGCACTAACGAGCACTTCACCATTAACTGTGAGAGTAACCCCGCCCTCTACAGGAAGTGCTCGGTCCAGTGGATGGAGGGCTGGTCCGACAGCAGTATGAAGAAGGTGGGCAATATTAGATGAGTGTTGTATTTAGCACACAGAAAGTTCTCCATTTCTATAATCACGTGACTCTCCTTCAGATCCCAGAGATGCTGCTCTCAAGGATGGAAGAAGAAGACGAGAAAGATGGAGACAAACAGAAGAAGAAGAAGAAGAAGTCTGGTATGATGTTAAAGTGTATTTACAGTATGGCTGTACGTGGATGTTAATTAAACTGCTCTCTGATTGGTTGTATTTCAGCATCCGTGCACGCAGAGCTCTATCGCTCCTTCCTGGCGATTCATGAGTCGTTTCGGGAATTCAGAACCACGCCTAGTCAATACCTGAGCTTCCTGCAGGTGTACCAGTCCATCTACAGCTCCCAACGGAAAGAGCTGACCCACAAACAGCAGCACCTACAGGTCAGCACCCTCACTGATGGAGACAACAGCTCGCATTTATAATGAACACGTATGCTAATGTTTCAGTGCTCATGTGACCGCAGGCGGGCGTGGCCAAGCTGAATGAAGCGAAGGCATTGGTGGATGAGCTGAAGAGGCGGGCGGCCGAGCAGAGCAGCTTACTGAAGACCAAGCAGGCCGAGGCGGACGCCGCCCTGCAGGAGATCACCACATCGATGCAGGTGTGTGTTTGAGGCCAAGTCCCCTGAGTGTAATTGGGACCCGAGTGTGAATGCGCACGCCAGTGTTAATTTTGACAGCAAATTTTGATTTAGTTTTAGTCATAGTCTTTTGACTAAAGTGCCATTTTTTTTTTTTGTCATATTTTAGTCATCTGAATTGTTTTTAGTTTTAGTCGACTAGATATCATAGGATTTTGGTTGATTAAATCTACAGTAAATTTAGTCGGCTAAAATCTAATGGGTTTAGTTACAGTGCATTTATTAAGCATTTCTCTAAAATGTCCAAACTCATTATATAGGTTTGATATTAAGGTTTTATCAAGATAGACTGCGATTTAACTGCAGTGACACATGCCTATTTTTCTAATTTTTGACACGCCGCGTCAAAAACTATCCGACCAATGAGATTGGCGCTTTTGCTCACGTGTCTGGAGCAGCTGAAGTTACAGTAAAACACAACTTGGGGGCGCTCAAACACAAAACAGTCTTGCCGAGCACACATACGCAACGACGGAGAAGATATACGCCAAGTAGCGTCTACACCGCCGGCGTCGGCGTCTTTCCTCATTCAACAGAACAATAACTTCTTCATCGCTGGAGCTACTGTTGCTTTAAATATCCATGTTTTCTTTGTATGATTTTGACAAGCGCGTAAATACTTGCTCTCTTCTTCTGAGTGACAAGCGAGTGTCAGAAGCGTTGCGAGCGCCACCTTGTGTACCGGGTATTTCTGTTTTACATTAAGCGCCATCTAATGTCAGGAATGAATTTGCATGTTCACTGGCTCATCGTCAGCAAAAATCGCTTGGGTGTGAACACAAAAAACGCGCGCCGATATTCGTCCCGGTGTGTACGGGCCTTAATTGACCTTATGCACGGTTACTTCCTGGTTGTAGATAAGCCGGCTCAGTCATTTCCGGTCAACTGTACTGTGCTGTAAGAGGAGCGTCCTGTGCTTGGTTTCTCTATATAATCCATTCACAATCAGGAGAAGTTTTGTTTGTCTAAGATGACCAAACGTCCACGTATTCCATTTCAGGAATGACACACGCGAATGTTAAATTTACACGAGTGAATGCGTTAAATTATGCGGCGAGTCATTGCTATGATTGACAGAGACAACAGAATGAATTGATCTGAGCGATGTCAAAATAGAGCTGTGCATTAAGTGATTCAGACTAACAAAACTACAGGTCTGTGTTGGATCAAACTTAAACGATGTAGTTACTAAATTCAATCTAAACATTTCAAAATATTGAATGCATTATTATTATACCAAATTATTTATTTTGTATTTAAATAATTCAGCATAGGCTGTTGTCTGGCCTAATTTATTTATTTATTTAAATGACAAGTGACTTTGTGTGACGTCCTGCATACTTTTTACTTCAGTGCGATAAAGTACTAAATTTGTTATAATATTTATCTGTTGTAATAAATCAGAAGACGATAAAAAACTAGGCAGTTTATATATGGCAGCTTCAGCCAATAAAGGATCCTATACTGCCACCTCCTGGTTATAACGGTAATTAAAATGTCTTTTTTTTATTTTTTTTTAAGACACGTTTTTGGCACATTTCTTCATAATTGAAAAGTGAACCTTTAAATAAAGTGAATTTTACTGCACAGATTTGAGAAATAATAAAGGCTTTACATTTTTTCTAAGATTTTAAAAGTGTTCATTGCTCTGAAGGTAAGATATTGATTATCGAGAATAATATTACATGTCGTTTAAGAGATGATCATAACTGCCTAAACTGTTAAGATGGTGTTTATTTGCCAGCATTTAAATGTAGTTACGTGTATGTATGGGTATTTCCCTGAGATAACAAGACTGCGTATACAATAATATGTTCTTTAATAACATGAAACTGTGTGTTAATGCCGTGGTCATTATTTACGGCGTTGCAATGAGTTTTTTCTCCGATTCTGATTCAAATTAGGCAGTTTCTGTGAGAGTCTCTACCTATACACAGCACATATAAAATGAGCTTCACCGGAAGTTTATGAGCTGGCGTATCTTTATCCGGAAGTTCTGAAAAGCGCTCCGTGCATATAGTCTATTGATGTAGAGAAAAGTACACTTTACTTCCCTAAATACCTAACGAAAACAAAGCCCAAACAAGTCAATCAAAATAAACAAGCAGGACACCCCTACGCTCCACGTTCTTAAAGCACACTGTTTTAGAACAGATGTAGTGATCAACCATCTTCACAATTGAATTAAGTTAATCAAGTTTGATCATCGACCATCGGATCCAGGAGCTCTCAACCCAGACGCGACCGACCCAACAATGAGCTCCACGGTGAATGTCCTTATAAAGGCCCCGCCTCGTCCGAACCACCAATGACGAACCTGCACCACATCAGTGGACAACCTATCAGAGACCAGAAAATAACGAGAGGGAGGAGATAACAGAACACAATACAGCAAATACAATAGATCTGTCTCAATGTTAATAGATCAAAACAAATCACTCGCTGCTCTTGATTAAACTACTGTTTATTTGCAGATTTGTTCTTATTTCTAATAACAAAGATAAAATAAAAAATAGCTATATTGTGATTAATAATATTGTAAGTATTAGTAAGTAAAGAATTAGAGGAAAATATGTCAGAAATATATCTTCAGAAAACTTTTTTTTTAATCTTTTTTATTTATGATTTTTATATTTTTACAGAACACTCCCATCCCCGACATTCAAACCCCTAACTGTCGTACTTTTTCTTTGAGGAAGCATTTGTACAAGTTACATCAATGTTACATTAATATTATACATTAGTTGACCGGTAATCTTCAGAAATCTTTTCTCGAAATCAACTCGCCTTCAAACGGCTGTAGCTCAAGGTTCAAGGTTTCTTTATTTGTCACATAATAAATGATACAGGGTATAATCAGAAGTGAAATGTAGATCAAATCAGGTCCGCTCAGTGGACAGTGCCAAGAGCATATATATAGCTCAGTCATTTCCAGATTCCAACAAGTCATATTTCATGTTGAAGGTACTTGAATGTGAAAATAAAAAGAGCTGTGTTTTGGAAATGTTCAGAACGCCAGCGACCAGAAGACAGAGATGGAGAAGATCAAAGAGAGAATGGCACACGAGGTCTCCAAGACTGAAGAGAGGAAGAAGAAAATAGACGAGGAGCTCCGAGAGGTTCAGGTGAGCACAGCTGAGGCAACATAAGATTCAGAGAAACACATGTCTTTCAGCACGCTGCCAGCATGGACCAGAAGAACTCAAACTGAACTACGAATCAGAAAATATATAGACATTTTAAAAAAAAACGTTAACTAAAATTAAAGTGACATTATAAACTAAAATCTAATGCCAAATATTAACTAAAACTATAATATTATATCAATGATACTAACATAAGACCTGATCATCTGAATCTGATCACACAGATCTGTCCTCATCCAGGGTTATTCGTTTTTTTTGTTGCATAATTCATATTTAATAATATTGAAAATAATTTATATTAAATATTTAATAACATAATATTTCTAAAATGTATTTAATAATATATGTATGCATAAATTTCTTTATATTTTCATATGAATCTGAAAATAATTTATTCTATTTTTTTAATATTTAATAACATAATATTTCTAAAATGTATTTAATAATAATATATATGTCGTAAAAATTATATATTTTCATATGATTCTGAAAATAATTTATTATATATTCTTTAAATATTTAATAACATAATATTTCTAAAATGTATTTAATAATAATATATGTATGCGTAAAAAATTATATATTTTCATATGAATCTGAAAATAATTTATTATATTCTTTAAATATTTAATAACATAATATTTCTAAAATGTATTTAATAATAATATATGTATGCGTAAAAAATTATATATTTTCATATGAATCTGAAAATAATTTATTATATTTTTTTAATATTGAATAACATAATATTTCTAAATGTATTTAATAATAATATATATGTATGTAATTATATATTTTTATATGAATCTGAAAATAATTTATTATATTCTTTAAATATTTAATAACATAATATTTCTAAAATGTATTTAATAATAATATATGTATGCGTAAAAAATTATATATTTTCATATGAATCTGAAAATAATTTATTATATTCTTTAAATATTTAATAACATAATATTTCTAAAATGTATTTAATAATAATATATGTATGCACAAAAATATATATATTTTCATATGAATCTGAAAATAATTTATTATATTCTTTAAATATTTAATAACATAATATTTCTAAAATGTATTTAATAATAATATATGTATGCGTAAAACATTATATATTTGCATATGAATCTGAAAATAATTAATTATATTCTTTAAATATTGAATAACATAATATTTCTAAAATGTATTTAATAATAATATATGTATGCGTAAAAAATTATACATTTTCATATGAATCTGAAAATAATTAATTATATTTTTTAAATATTTAATAACATAATATTTCTAAAATGTATTTAATAATAATATATGTATGCACAAAAATATATATATTTTCATATGAATCTGAAAATAATTTATTATATTCTTTAAATATTTAATAACATAATATTTCTAAAATGTATTTAATAATAATATATATGTCGTAAAAATTATATATTTTCATATGAATCTGAAAATAATTTATTATATTCTTTAAATATTTAATAACATAATATTTCTAAAATGTATTTAATAATAATATATGTATGCGTAATTATTTTTATATTTTTATATGAATCTGAAAATAATTTATTATATTTTTTTAAATATTTAATAACATAATATTTCTAAAATGTATTTAATAATAATATATGTATGTAAAAAATATATATTTTCATATGAATCTTAAAATAATGTATTATATTCTTTAAATATTTAATAACATAATATTTCTAAAATGTATTTAATAATAATATATGTATGCACAAAAATATATATATTTTCATATGAATCTGAAAATAATGTATTATATTCTTTAAATATTGAATAACATAATATTTCTAAAATGTATTTAATAATAATATATGTATGCGTAAAAAAATATATATTTTCATATGAATCTGAAAATAATTTATTATATTTTTTAAATATTTAATAACATAATATTTCTAAAATGTATTTAATAATAATATATGTATGCGTAAAAAATTATAAATTTTCATATGAATCTGAAAATAATTTATTATATTCTTTAAATATTTAATAACATAATATTTCTCAAATGTATTTAATAATAATATATGTATGCGTAATTATTTTTATATTTTTATATGAATCTGAAAATAATTTATTATATTTTTTAAATATTTAATAACATAATATTTCTAAAATGTATTTAATAATAATATATGTATGCGTAAAACATTATATATTTTCGTATGAATCTGAAAATAATTTATTATATTCTTTAAATATTTAATAACATAATATTTCTAAAATGTATTTAATAATAATATATGTATGCGTAAAAAAATATATATTTGCATATGAATCTGAAAATAATTAATTATATTCTTTAAATATTTAATAACATAATATTTCTAAAATGTATTTAATAATAATATATGTATGCATAAAAAATTATATATTTGCATATGAATCTGAAAATAATTTATTATATTCTTTAAATATTTAATAACATAATATTTCTAAAATGTATTTAATAATAATATATTTAGAAGTAAAAAAAAATATATGTTCATATGAATCTGAAAATAATTAATTATATTCTTTAAATATTTAATAACATAATATTTCTCAAATGTATTTAATAATAATATATGTATGCGTAAAAAATTATATATTTTCATATGAATCTGATTACATAGATCTGTCCTCATCCAGGATTATTATAGTTTTGTTTTGTTGTGTTTTAATTTTGAACTATTTTATATTAATAATATTTAAAATGATGTATTCTGTTTTATTTTCTTTCTTTTTGTCAGTTTGCACTTTTGATTTATTCTACATTGTTGATAACTGTATCACTGTTAATTTTAGTTTTTAATTTTATTCATCTTTTATTTTAGTTTTTTGTATTTTATATCTGCCAAAGTTAGAATTTAAACAAATCTTTACCAATATTAAATGTATCAGGTCTAGTCATCACTTGTGGCATTTTAATGTTTAATGTTTGCTCCTATTATGGGTTATTAAAGGATCAGATGTTTCCATTCACGTACAGCTGTTACACACTGCATGAAAAATCATTGTCAAAAATCCATAATAGAGGCATTTTAAGGGTTATACAGTTTTAAACTCTTACAATGTACTGTTCATTTAATTAGAGTTTTGAATTCATGAAAGTGTATTTTATTTTCATGTGTTTGAGTTTTGTCTAACAGCAGTCCTGATCGTATGAACACACCATGGTCTGTCTGATGCTGTAAAACATGTGTGTTTGTGTGTTTGTGTGCTCAGCCTCTGGTGGACGAAGCAAAGCAAGCGGTGGGGAACATTAAACCGGAGTCTCTGTCTGAGATCCGCTCGCTGCGCATGCCGCCCGACGTCATCAGAGACATCCTGGAGGGGGTGCTGAGGCTCATGGGAATATTTGACACGTCCTGGGTCAGCATGAAGAGGTGAGAGAGAGACGGTGATGTGAGTGGGAGCCGCTCTGTCATCATTCATGCTTTATATTAGTCTTTAACGGCCGTAACTGAATGAATTCTGTCTTTATTTATGGTGTTTATCTCTTGCCGGGATATTAAACTGTCATTCTGCTTATTACACCTTCACACTCTTCAGGCTAAATGAATCCAATCTCATTCTAGACTAATTAATGCTTTTCATTTAGCGCATTTTCATTGCAAATAGGCGTGCGGAGACGTTAGGTCATTTGCTTTCGGTTAAAAACATTAGATTAGGTGAATAATTGAAGAGCTAATAGAGTGTTTATGAACGGCAGTTTCTTAGCCAAGCGAGGAGTGAGAGAAGACATCGTCACGTTTGACGTGCGCAACATCAGTCACGAAATACGACAGAGCGTCGAGGAGCTGCTGCATAGAAACAAGGCATCGTTTGACCCCAAGGTCAGACACACACACACACACACACACACACACTCACACACACACACACACACACACACACGCACACACACACACACACACACACTCACACTCACACTCACACACACACACACACACTCACACACACACACACACACACACACACACACACACACACACACACACACACACACACACACACACACACACACACACACACACTCACACACACACACACACACACACACACACACACACACACACTGACACTCACATTTGACACAGACACACATACTGAAACTTTCACTTTTTACAATGAATGGTAATCAAAACTATTTGAATTTGAATTTAATTTTCATGAATTGAATTTATATTTAAATGAAAAATAAAAGGTGTAAAAAATATATATATATATATATTACCCTGAGACTAATGAGAATGTTGTTTTGTTATGAGAATTACAAAATAAAATGCTCAAATGGATTACAAATGGGATCATTTGAGGTTAAATATGCTTAACTGACATTCAAATTATTTCATCTCAATGCAAAAAATCCTGATGGTCCTGAAAGTAGGCTGAATTTTTTTTCTTTCTTTTTTCAAAAAAGTGATAGTTCACCCAAAAATGAATTCTGTCATAATTTACTCACCATCGATGCATTTCTTTGTTCTGCTGAACACAAAATAGGATGTTTTGATGAATGTTAGTAACCATTGACTTACATAGTATTGGTTACAATTTTTTTTCAAAATAACGTATGTTTAACAGGTAAAAACAAGCAAGGGTGAGAATATGTTAACAGATTCTTCATTTTTGGGTGAGCTGTCCCTTTAACCCAGACATGCTTACATGAGATTCACACACATTTAATTCAAAAAAAAATTATATTCATGCCCTATAGTCATAATTAAGGCTCTTCAGAAAGGGCATTCAAACTCAACACCACTGACAGTTTTCCTCTCTGTAAACTTTACTGTGAACGGTCATCTAACAGAACGCCAAGCGTGCGAGTGCGGCCGCCGCTCCTCTGGCCGCCTGGGTGAAGGCCAACGTCCAGTACTCTCACGTTCTGGAGAAGATCCAGCCGCTGGAGACGGAGCACGCCGGCCTGATGGAGTCAGTACACGCACGCAAACCTCTGCTCACATCAGAGGGATCCTCTCTCATCGTCTCTGCTTTTATTCCAGAAACCTGCGGAAGACGGAGAACCGTAAGAACAGGCTGGAAAGAGCTGAACTCTGTGGGAGAGAAAGTTCTGGAGCTGAAGGAGAAGTACGACTCAACCGATTCTGACAGAGTTTCAGATGAGCTTTCTGCTAAACTAAGAAAACTATATTTCAAGCATTAAAGTATTTGAAAGTATTCCATGCACACAAAACGTCCACTTTTCAGTATGTTACTAAGATTATAGCTTATTTTTAGTGTATTCATTTTAATTTAGTTTAATAATACTACTTTTATTGACATTTTCAATACATCATTTATTGATTTTAGTTGTACATTTAAATTATATTTTTTATCAATTTTATTTAATTTTATTTAGTTTAAGACTACTTATTACTTATAGTTAGACTGCTTATAGTTATTGAAACTTAGTGTAGAATTAAACCATTTTGGTCACGATTAATGTGTTTTTTATTATTTAAATTATATTATATTATTTTGATTTAATTGTTATTTTTTATTTATTTTAATTGTTTTAATTAATTGTTTTTAACATATTCTATTCATTTAGCTATTATTATTATTTTTAAATATATCTATATAGTTTTTATTGTATTTTAATTTAAACCTTAGTTTATTTAGTTTGAGTTATTTTACTTAAACCAAAGGACAATAAGAAATATTGCCTTGGCCACTAAATACAATTAGATAAATGTAATTTTATTTTGGTTAATGTTTATTTTTATTTTATGTTAATGTTTATTTAATTATAATTTAGTTAACAATAAATTTTTAATAAAAAATGCTGCTTTCTGGGATTGCATTCTACACTATTGATGCACGTGATACTTAAATGCCTTGCATGCTGTCTAGGTGGGCAGCTCACTAGGTTTGTGTCTGTCTGTGTGTGTGTGTGTGTGTGTGTGTGTGTGTGTGTGTGTGTGTGTGTGTGTGTGTGTGTGTGTGTGTGTGTGTGTGTGTGTGTGTGTGTGTGTGTGTGTGTGACGTCTCGTCCAGGTTTCAGTGTCGTACGACTGAAGCGGCCAAACTGGAGTCTGAGGTGAGCAGAGCACAAGAGACCATCAGCGCAGCCGAGAAACTCCTGCAGCAGCTGGACGGAGAACACACACGCTGGACCGCACAGGTGTGTGTGTGTGTGAGAGAGAGAGTATTTGGTTACTGTTGCTGTGTATGTATCTCTCTCTCCATCAGCTTCCTGCTGTAATTAAATCTCATGTTCTCACGTCTGAAGACATGCAGCCAAAGAATCACTTTAGAGTGTCTGTCGTGTATGTGGGTGGTTTCTAATTAGACCTGTGTGTGCGTGTGTGTGTGTGTGTGTGTGTGTGTGTAGGTGGATGAGATCCGTGAGGAGCTGGACACTCTTCCTAAGAGAGCTCAACTATCTGCTGCTTTCATCACGTATCTGCCTGCCGCTCCTGAAGACCAGCGGCGCAGCAGTCTCGACCACTGGATGAGCAGCTCAGGACTACAGAGTAACACACACACACACACACACACACACACACACACACACACACACACACACACACACACACACACACACACACACACATGACACACACACACACACACACACACACACACACACACACACACACACACACATTCATGAGTTAAAACAACACACTTGTGCTGTCACATGTCATTTCAACAGATAGACCATACTCACGTCATTGGTCAGGCCACTCAAACACATCAATGTTTTGTGAAAACGTCCCAGTGTTTCACTCTTCACTAAGTCATATTACTAACTAACTGACTTACTGCGACTCTGAACATTAAACTGACACACCACAAACTAGATGAACATCCAAAACACACAACAGCTTTAACATGGACAGAACCTTTTCCATACTGTTATTTGACCAATCAGTAAACCGTGTTCTTTTTCTATTATTCATATATAGTACTTATCAATTATATATATTAAAATATTTTTCTATTATAGTATTTTGAATTAGCTGTTAACTTTATATTTTTAGATGTTTTAGTAACTTTGTTGTGATTTTTTTGTGTGTTTTTATTATTTTGTATTTATCTTTATTTTTATTATAGTTTAAGTAATTTTACCACTCTAAAACTTGAACTTGTTTTATTTCAGTTAGGTAAAATTTTTTTTTTTTACGTTTTCATATAATATTTTCATCTTATTTAATCTTTATTAAAAAAAATATTATTTTAGATTTTTAATAGTTACATTTTTTTAGTTACCAATAAATTTTTACGTTTACATTTTTTTAACAATTTTAATTTTAGTTGACAATAACATCACTGTCAGTGAACAGGAACATATGAATCAGTAAGCAGACAGCAAGTGACTTGTATGAGTACATTTTAACACCATTTGAACTCTTCTTCTGATTGGCTGAGGATTTAACAGTTCTAAACTCTGATTGGCAGAGTTCGATCTGCGTCACTTCCTGTGTTCTGAGAGCGAGCAGCTGATCTGGAAGAGTGAAGGTTTGCCGTCTGATGACCTGTCGATGGAGAACGCTCTGGTCATCCTGCAGGTAACACACACACACACACACACACACACACACGGAGCGCTCTGTTCATCTGTGTTCCCATAATGCCCAGCGTTCACTCATTCATCTGTCTGTCCTCATCAGATTAATGAAATCCGGTCATGGGTAAGATTACACACATGGATGTGTTCTTAGAAGTGTTCACTTCCCTTACGATTCTGTACTATCAACTAGTCCTAACTCCGCTTTAACCACCCAAACCCCAGAGGCCTGTTCACATCAGGAGACATGCAATATTCAGAGACTCAAACTGAGCAGAAATATGTCATTTGCTGCAGAAGATGATATTTATATGAACACAAAGATTTTATCAATCTTACTTGATAAAAATCAGTCATGATTTGACAGCAAAAAGACTTGAAGCACCAGCTTAAGCTGAACTACAATCAGACAAGACTAAAATACCTTTTACTTGATTAAAAACCGTGAGTTTATAAAATGCAAATAATGTTTCATTGTGTGAACAGGCCTTAAAATAAACCTGTTGGCGTGAATGTCTTATTAACTAAGACATTGTTTTTGAAACATTTCCCCTTGTTTATGTGTAATACAGCTGATTTTTTGGGATGTATGATCTCATCTGAATTGACTGAACCCTTTGACGTGTGTGTGTGTGTGTGTGTGTGTGTGTGTGTGTGTGTGTAAGAAGATTATAATTAGTGTTCATAAGGAGTCTAGTTTCTATGGCGACCCACTGTGATGTTGCTAAGAGAGCGAGTGAAACGAAAGAACACATGCAGGAAATAGTCTGACGAAAGCTGTCAGGAACACGTCTGCTCATAACAAATGATATTTTGCATAAAGAAAAAGAAGTCTATTTTAAGAGTTAATGAATTCAGACATTATTTCTTCTGACAGCTAAATACACTTTCTCTCCAGTTTCTCATTGTTTGGGTTGAATATGATCTAGACATATTCCTGACAGGTTTCTGATCTGGTTTTATAGGAGGTAAAATGTCACTTTATGATTTATCTCATAATTAATAAATACATTCTCTTCTCTTCTCTCTCTTCTCTTCTCTTCTCTCTCTTCTCCTCTCTTCTCCTCTCCTCTCCTCTCCTCTCCTCTCCTCTCCTCTCCTCTGCTCTCCACTTCTCTCCTCTCCTCTCCTCTCCTCTCCTCTCCTCTCCTCTCCTCTCCTCTCCTCATCTCTCCTCCTCCTCTCATCCTCCTCTCTCCTCTCTTCTCCTCTCCTCTCCTCTCCTCTCCTCTCCTCTCCTCTCCTCTTCCCTTCCTTCCCTCCCCCTCCCTCCCTCCCTCCCTCCTCCTCCTCTCCTCCTCCTCCTCCCTCCTCTCCTCCTCCTCCTCCTCCTCTCCTCTCCTCCCTCCCCTCCTCTCCTCTCCTCCTCCTCCCTCCTCTCCTCTCCTCTCCTCTGCTCTTCACTTCTCTCCTCTCCTCTCCTCTCCTCTCTCCTCTCCTCTCTCCTCTCCTCCCCTCATCCTCTCCTCCCTCATCCTCTCCTCCTCTCATCCTCTACTCTCCTCTCCTCTCCTCTCCTCTCTCCTCTCCTCCCTTCTCTTCCCTTCCTCCCTCCCCTCCTCCTCCTCCCTCCTCCCTCCCTCCCTCCCTCCCCTCCTCCCTCCTCCTCCCTCCTCTCCTCCCTCCTCCTCCCTCCCTCCCTCCCTTCTCTTCTCTTCTCTTCTCTTCTCTTCTCTTCTCTTCTCTTCTCTTCTCTTCTCTTCTCTTCTCTAGAGTGCATCTTGTCCGTTTCTGATCGATCCATCTTCTCGTGCGACAGAGTGGTTACGAACTCATCTGAAAGCACATCGTCTGGAGGTCATAAACCAACAGGTAAAACCACACTCGTGACTTCGATTGTTCAGTTCAAGCGATTCACTAGCAAAAACCAGATCAAGAGAGCCATTAATTTTCCAATTTCAAAATAATTTTTAAAAAGCACATATTGATCAGCGATTTTGGAAACTCCGAATTCGTTGAATCATTGCGACGCAAAATGATTCACTGTTTCAAAGTGCTACAATAGGGTCGTGTATCACAAATCATTTGATTTAGATCAGGACTTCGGAGCAGGTTCGTGAATCATTTGATTTAGATCAGGACTTCGGAGCAGGTTTGTGAATCATTTGATTTAGATCGGGACTTCGGAGCGGGTTCGTGAATCATTTGATTTAGATCAGGACTTCGGAGCAGGTTCGTGAATCATTTGATTTAGATCGGGACTTCGGAGCAGGTTCGTGAATCATTTGATTTAGATCGGGACTTCGGAGCAGGTTCGTGAATCATGATTTAGATCAGGACTTCGGAGCAGGTTCGCGAATCATTTGATTTAGATCAGGACTTCGGAGCAGGTTCGTGAATCATTTGATTTAGATCAGGACTTGAACAGGTTTTGTGAATCATTTGATTTAGATCAGGACTTGAACGGGTTCGTGAATCATTTGATTTAGATCAGGACTTGAACGGGTTTGTGAATCATTTGATTTAGATCGGGACTTCGGAGCAGGTTCACGAATCATTTGATTTAGATCGGGACTTCGGAGCAGGTTTGTGAATCATTTGATTTAGATCAGGACTTGAACGGGTTCACGAATCATTTGATTTAGATCAGGACTTCGGAGCAGGTTCGTGAATCATTTGATTTAGATCGGGACTTCGGAGCAGGTTCGTGAATCATTTGATTTAGATCGGGACTTCGGAGCAGGTTCGTGAATCATTTGATTTAGATCAGGACTTCGGAGCAGGTTTGTGAATCATTTGATTTAGATCGGGACTTCGGAGCAGGTTCGTGAATCATTTGATTTAGATCGGGACTTGAAGCATGTTTGAATCATTTGATTTAGATCGGGACTTGAGCAGATTCGTGAATCATTTGATTTAGATCAGGACTTGAACATGTTTGCGTGAATCATTTGATTCAGATCGGAACTTGAGCACGGGTTCACGAATCATTTGATTTAGATCGGGACTTGAAGCAGATTCGTGAATCATTTGATTTAGATCGGGACTTGAACGGGTTCGTGAATCATTTGATTTAGATCGGGACTTGAACGGGTTCGTGAATCATTTGATTTAGATCGGGACTTGAGCAGGTTCGTGAATCATTTGATTTAGATCATGACTTGAGCACGGGTTCGTGAATCATTTGATTTAGATCGGGACTACACATCGTGTATCGTGAATCATTTGATTTAGATCATGACTTCGGAGCAGGTTCGCGAATCATTTGATTTAGATCGGGACTTCGGAGCAGGTTCGTGAATCATTTGATTTAGATCATGACTTGAACGGGTTCGTGAATCATTTGATTTAGATCGGGACTTGAATCAGAATCATTTGATTTAGATCATGACTTGAGCACGGGTTCGCGAATCATTTGATTTAGATCAGGACTTGAACGGGTTCGTGAATCATTTGATTTAGATCGGGACTTGAAGCAGGTTCGTGAATCATTTGATTTAGATCGGGACTTCGGAGCAGGTTCGTGAATCATTTGATTTAGATCGGGACTTGAGCAGGTTTGTGAATCATTTGATTTAGATCAGGACTTGAACGGGTTCGTGAATCATTTGATTTAGATCAGGACTTGAACGGGTTCACGAATCATTTGATTTAGATCGGGACTTGAACGGGTTCGTGAATCATTTGACTCAAATCGGGACTTCAGTGCGGGTTCGCAAAACATTTGATTCAGATCGGGACTTGAGCACGGGTTCACGAATCATTTGATTTAGATCGGGACTTGAAGCAGGTTCACAGAATCATTTGATTTAGATCGGGACTTCGGAGCAGGTTCACGAATCATTTGATTTAGATCGGACTTGGAGCAGGTTAGAGAATCATTTGATTTAGATCGGGACTTCGGAGCAGGTTCACGAATCATTTGATTTAGATCGGGACTTCGGAGCAGGTTCGTGAATCATTTGATTTAGATCAGGACTTCGGAGCAGGTTCACGAATCATTTGATTTAGATCGGGACTTCGGAGCAGGTTCGTGAATCATTTGATTTAGATCGGGACTTCGGAGCAGGTTCGTGAATCATTTGATTTAGATCGACTTCGGAGCGGGTTCGTGAATCATGATTTAGATCAGGACTTCGGAGCAGGTTCGTGAATCATGATTTAGATCGGGACTTCGGAGCAGGTTCGTGAATCATGATTTAGATCGGGACTTCGGAGCAGGTTCGTGAATCATGATTTAGATCGGGACTTCGGAGCAGGTTCGTGAATCATTTGATTTAGATCGGGACTTTAAAGTGCGTATTGCAAATCTTTTTTCTTATTTTTTCATTTTTATTAAACCGTACAAAACATCAAACCGTTAAGGCAGTACAGTTATAAAAACAATACAAAGAAAAAAGAAAGAGTACACAAATACAAATCCCTTATGAAAATTAACCGTGGTTTTGGTATAAAGTAGTAAAAGTGTAGGAACCACAGTTTTACAACAAGTACCATGGTTAAACTATAGTTAGTGTAGCAAAACCATGGTTAATTTGGGGTTACCATGGTTTAACTATAGTAACCATGTTTTTGAATATAGAGATGTACTTTTAACAGAACTTCGGATAGTTTCCACGTACTTATCCAGATCAACTTTTAATAAAGAATAGAGGTTTAGAGCCAGATTTTCATGTATGTGAAATTTAGCTGGCACCAAACACAAATTAATTAAGTCATATTTTTCTATATTCTCTTTTGAGTAGTCAAACAATCCAAAGAAAACATCTTTAAAACAGAAAGAAAGTTCACTTACAAAATGAGATGAACATTTAAAGATCTGACCTAAATATCTCTGTGTTGGTACAAATCAAGTGAATGAATCTTTCTCAGAAAAGACTAAAACAGCAGCTCACTTCAATGCCTGACTTATATTATAATTACATAATAAGCTTTTCGTGAAATCTGGAGAAACTCATTAATCTGTTGTTTGACCTCTTTATATTTAAGAAGAGAACTATAGTTTCCAAAGTCGGATATTGCTTGTTATGATTTTCAAGGGTGTAGAATTTAGTAGAGATGCTGTGACATGATCCTACCAACATCAGCCCCTACTAAATTATCCCTCGCAATAATGTTGATCAAACAATTAAATGTCCTTAAAAAATGCCCTTATTTCATTCGCTATTACAAACAATAGCAGATTTGATTTTCTTTACATATTAACACAGTTCATGTTTCATGGTAAAAACCCAACCCCACAATTATCATTTTTTTTTTATGTATAATAAA
Source organism: Gymnocypris eckloni scoliostomus (assembly GCA_027564155.1). Taxonomy (NCBI): domain Eukaryota; kingdom Metazoa; phylum Chordata; class Actinopteri; order Cypriniformes; family Cyprinidae; genus Gymnocypris; species Gymnocypris eckloni. The sequence goes on from CM050417.1 coordinate 1,271,248, forward strand.
ACTTAACTTTTCAGCGTAATTAGTCTATTTTTTATGTCAAAATCACAGTTTATTTGACTGCATCTGGTTCTCCGTCTCAGGATGCTAACTTCATGACGGTGTTGGAGTTAGCCGTGCGCTTCGGGAAAACTTTGATCATTCAGGAGATGGACGGCGTTGAACCCGTGCTGTACCCGCTGCTGCGGCGAGATCTCATCGCACAGGGTGAGTACACTCAATGTGCATTAAATAATACAAATCTAAAATAATACTCAGAATTGAAATGCATGTTTTAGGACAGCTTTGATGAAAGGTTTTGATCCACTTCAAATGTTGGACATACTGTTTTCTTCTATCAATTTTCTGATACTGAAAGTTTGCAGTTTAATGCAAATATTAATTTGCATTTGCAGAATTGCAGCACATGCATTGAATCTGATTGAGAAAGCAGTCAGATTTGTTTGCATGGCTCATATGTAGCTGTTTAACAGATTATTTAGTATCTCCATCACCCCTTCATTTGGTTTGAGCTCAGTAGGGCTGTCAAACTCAATTCGAAGTTTGTACTTAAATATTATCAATATTCGAATTCTATTTTAATTTAAAAGGCATAATTTCAGTTAGGGGGAAAAAAGCTTTTGGCTTCTCTCCTGAGGCCACAAGAGGGCGCATCGAGCA
>CM050417.1:1276904-1279404 GCA_027564155.1 Gymnocypris eckloni scoliostomus
AAGATGTATTAGGCTACTTTTATCTGTATGACCAAAATGACGGAGATTTTAAGAGCAAGTGAGCGCACCGGAGCCTGTCCTGCAGCAGCCGCTTCCACACAAACACTTCAATAGCGCACATTTCTCTAGGTTAACATCATATTGAGCGCCATGTAAAGTTGCTACTACATACATCTTTCAGATGAAAAGCCATATTTGAGGTTGATGAATGATAGGTGAGCGTTTGGATGTCGTGCTCGATTGTATTACCACATAGACCAGCCGTTAACAATCTGTCCATCACGGACTGCGTCATTCACTTAACCAGCCACACCAAAGCAAACAGGAGGAGAGCATAAAGAGACAGTTGAGTTCAGAATTAAAATATACAGTTTATAGTTTATTTATATAAAAGGTATATTTGTGTGTAAAGTTGGATATCTATTCCCGGTCCCGCCCACTCCCGATTCAATTTTTTCCTCTCCCGTCCCAATCACGTGATTCGTAGCGATTTTGTTTCCCATCCCGCGGGATTCCCGGAAAAATGCCAGCCTCTAGTACACATGTAGTGAGAGCAGAGCGCAGATCTTTTGATACGTGCAGCATGATTGCGTATATATATATTTTATAGGGCCATGTATTACCGGTCCCAAACGACTCAAAATCATAAACCACAATGTTAACGAAACGATGCAGTCCACTGTGCTTCTCTGCTGTCTTCACGTGCTATCGGAAACCTCCTATTTCTCACTTATGAAGTCGTGATTACGAGCGCGTTGCATTCTTTTCTGTTAAAAATAACAGTGAACAGTGGGTTGTGAATGATGCTTAGCCTAAATCATTTTATAATGCGAGCGCTACTGCGGTCTTAGGCCCACCCCAAATGCTCTCATTGGTTGAGACGCGTGATGACACCCATCCCAAACCAGTACTGATCAACATCCCACCCCTCCTGTGACCCATGGCCAATGAGCAACAGGCTTCCAAAATAATAATAATAATACAAAAAAACTGCGTTAATGCACGATAAAATAATTGTTGGCGTTATTTAATTAATGTGTTAATGTGATAATAATGCGTTAACTTGCCCAGCCCCAAAACATTATGTATATTTTATTATATCTATAAATAAAATATCACATTAAAACCCCAGCACCAATCAGAGCCCTCGTTATGTTCCCATAGCAACGACTCCACCCACTTAAACCCACACAGCATCAGCCATCATTTTAATGACTTGAAATCACATTCTATTTTATTTTGTTACATTTTATTACATTTATTTTTAGTTTTATTTAAAAAATTGTTATTTAAAAAATGTATAATAATAACAAACTATGTACAAATGTAATTTTATCAAATTAATTAAATATATTTATTAAATAAAATATAGTAATTATAATTTAAAAATAATGAAAATGACAAAAGCACAGAAAACTAATATTAAAATGAAATATACAAATAAAAGCTAACTGAAAATATTAATAAACACTATAATACTACATAGATATTGCTAAAATGACACTCTTTGGCCGGTTTTGTGTAACACTACACTTCAGTATTTTAAAATGATCCGTTAAAAAGGAGTTGCTTCGTTTGCTAGCTGACAGAACGGCTTTGGATGTTCATTTGATCATTATCCCCGTGTTATTCATCATATTTTGTCACATCTGATCCGGCTTTCTTTTGCCTGTCAAAGTTTACAATCCAAAGTAAAAAAAGTCCACATTTAATTGAATGTACTCATGCCACCAAGAGCTGGTTCTGTTGTGACAGACTTTAGTTAAAAACGTTATTGATCTGAATATGGAATTAATAAAATGGCAGTAATGAATTCATATGTTTGTAAATCAGCGTTTTGAAGTTGGAGTTGATGCAGCACAGCGTAAATGAATGTGTGTCCGCTGAGAGAGCTTCATTGATTCGAGCAACGGTGATCTAGTTTTGTTTGGGTTCGGTCTAGCCAGATTGAGCTGTTGTTTTGTGTGTTAAGAGACCAATTTTTCCAGCACAGAACCTGCTTTTCTTCAGTGCTCATCACGACCGAGCCTCCAGCACTGTGTCATATTCATTCATTTATGCATTTGGCAGACGCCAAAGAGACTTGCATTGCTTTCAAGCTACACATCGTCTCAGTTCATGGGAATCGAACCCGTGATGTTTGTGCTGCTAGCGCTGTTCTCATCTAAAATGGTGAATGTGTGTCCGTTTACAGGCGGATCAGTTGATGTTTGCGCTGCACTTTGTGAAGGGAATGAACCCAGAACTCTTCCAGGAGAATGTAAGTGTGTGAGCGCTCTCATAACCGATCCTGAATGAATGATGATGTTTCTATTTCAGGTCGTCTACAGCTAGCGCAGCGGCTCTGACAAGACAAATGTGCTGTTATTAGTGCTGCCAGTAAAGCACAATAAACCGAATCACTCGTGTTTGTTTGTGTCTCGTGCAGGAATGGGACATGTTCACTGGCCTGATCGTCGGAGACATGGTTCGCAAGACGGTATGAATGTCTTTCTGAACA
>CM050417.1:1289404-1311904 GCA_027564155.1 Gymnocypris eckloni scoliostomus
TGTGTGTGTGTGTGTGTGTGTGTGTCTGTGTGTGTGTGTGTGTGTGTGTGTGTGTGTGTGTGTGTGTGTGTGTGTGTGTGTGTGTGTGTGTGTGTGTCTGTGTGTGTGTGTGTGTGTGTGTGTGTGTGTGTGTGTGTGTGTGTGTGTGTGTGTGTGTGTGTGTGTGTGTGTGTGTGTGCTCAGGCTCCTCCAGGCCTCAAGAAGAACCTGAAGCGGACGTATGAGTCCTGGAGCGCGGAGCAAATCAGTAAAGGCGGTCACCTGACTCGAGCTCAGTCGCTCTTCTGTCTGGCCTGGTTCCACGCCGTGTGTCAGGAGAGACGCAACTACATTCCACAGGTACACACCGGTCACATGACTGCAGACAGTATATACTCAGACAGGAGCTCTTGGATCTGTTTGGCCAATTAATCAGACTCTGAATTAAAATACTGTGCATCAGGCCTTTGAATCGATCCATTTAATTAACTGAGGCTTTTCTCTTTTGTAATGTCTCTCGCTCGCTCCTAAAGTGGGCCGGATCTAATAAACTGTGTAGAAGAAAACTAATTCATAGTGTCTCTTAAAAGGATTTTGTGAAATAAGCAAGATGTTTCTTGCTCCACAGAGATTGCATTATTTTTGATTATGACGTCAAATAGGCTCATTAGCATATTGCCACATAAACACGTATTCAGTGATGTGACTGTGAACTGTACATAAAGGTCGCGCAATTAGCGGAGATCATTTCATGTTCTTAAAGAGACTCTTTTTGGTGCAAGAAATGTCGTCTAACAATAGACTTCAGTGTGGAAAATGAAATGCTACAGAAGATGTCGATCGTGAGCCTTTTGAAGGAAATGGAAACCAAAGGTTTATAACAGCCATTATAGAATAAATCTCTCTCTCTCTCTCTCTCTCTCTCTCTCTCTCTCTCTCTCTCTCTCTCTCTCTCTCTCTCTCTCTGTCTCTGTCTCTGTCTCTGTCTCTGTCTCTGTCTCTCTCTCAATTCAATTCAATTCAATTCAGCTTTATTGGCATGACTGTGTAACATATCACAATGTTGCCAAAGCAATAAGCATATTATACAAACATACAGATTAATAAAAAGGGGAAAAATAAAGACATACATGTCCCAATTTATCAAAAAAAATAGATTAAAAGAATACAGAGAGCTAGTGTAAATGGTGAGGAGGGTTCAGCCTTTGTCCCTCTTTTGATGGCAGGAGTGCACATACTGCGCTGCCAGGTGGATGCACTTTTCCTTCTCTCCCAATATATACAAGAGTTTCTCTGTGTTGCTCGTTTGCTGGAATTCAGGTGACACTAGCGCTATTTGTTTGAAATAGGCATCTCTGATGTGTTTATATTTGCTGCACTCCGTAAGGAAGTGCAGCTCGTCCTCTATGAGTCCGTCTGTGCAGTGAGAACACAGTCTGAGCTCTCTGGATCTCCAGCTCTGCTTGTGTCGGCCCATCTCTACACACACACACACACACACACACACACACACACACACACACACACACACACTCTGTGCAGTGAGAACACAGTCTGAGCTCTCTGGGTCTCCAGCTCTGCTTGTGTCGGCCCATCTCTACACACACACACACACACACACACACACACACACACTCTGTGCAGTGAGAACACAGTCTGAGCTCTCTGGGTCTCCAGCTCTGCTTGTGTCGGCCCGTCTCTACACACACACACACACACACACACACACACACACACACACACACACACACTCTGCAGTGAGAACACAGTCTGAGCTCTCTGGATCTCCAGCTCTGCTTGTGTCGGCCTGTCTCTACACACACACACACACTCTGTGCAGTGAGAACACAGTCTGAGCTCTCTGGCTCTCCAGCTCTGCTTGAGTTGGCCCGTCTCCACACACAGACTGTGTTCACTCAGACGATACTCTCTCTCTCTCTACACACACACACACACACACACACACACACACACACACTCTGTGCAGTGAGAACACAATCTGAGCTCTCTGGCTCTCCAGCTCTGCTTGTGTCGGCCCGTCTCTACACACACACACACACACACACACACACACACACACACACACACACACACACACACACTCTGTGCAGTGAGAACACAGTCTGAGCTCTCTGGGTCTCCAGCTCTGCTTGTGTCGGCCGCCTCACACACAGACTGTGTTCACTCAGACGATACTGTCAGCAGCTTTCTCTGACCATAGCCTTTAATAATGCTCAGGTATGGCGCTAATTTATAATCAGATTTTATACTGTGGAAGTAAGTTAATTTCTTTACTTGAGTTACTTTTTGCTGCCAATCATGAATGTATTCTTCCTGGGTTATTGTTTCAGTTTCTTTAACTTTTGAATGTTTACACGAATTGTGGAATTGAGTTGATGTTTCTCCACTAAATAGTGCATGGGGTCACTCTCTGGGTGTTTTGCCGATAGGTGAAAGCACTGTGATGGTAGCTATCTGTCGGCGTGTCTGAAAGATGGAACCAGAACTGCGGCTCTTCTGGATTTCAGAGAGCAGAGGAATCGGCCCAGTTCTGCCCTGCAGCCCAGATTTGGGGCGCTGTGAATTCCCAAGATATTTTGCAGAACTCAAGGTGGAATATTTCAACAGGGTTTTTGTCCCATGATTCATAATTTAGTTTAAATTTGAGGCCCCATATTTCACAGCCGTACAGAAGAATAGGTTTGATGATGCTATCGAAGATTTTTATCCACAGTTTAATGGGTGGGTTGAATTTAATCAGGGGTCTTCTTATACTGTAAAAAGCCCTGCGTGCCTTATCTGTCAGATCTTTTATTGCAGTATTGAACTGCCCAGAGGCTGAGATTGTCAGACCCAAATAATTATAGCAGGTTACATGATTAAGAATTGTTTCCCAATTTTAAACTCATATTTTTGTCAGCAAGACGAGGCTTTTCTGAAAGATCATGATTTTGACTTCTCCATGTTCATCGGTAAGGCCCAATCATTACTGTACTTCTCCAAAATGGAGAGGCTTTGGTGCAGCCCCTCTTCATGAGGCGACAGCAACAGAAGATCGTCTGCGTACAGGAGGCATTTGATTTCTCTGCCCTCGAGGGTCAGGCCAGGACAAGAGGACTTATCAAGTGCTGATGCCAGTTCATTAATATAGATATTAAATAGAGTCGGGCTGAGGCTGCAGCCTTGACGAACTCCTTTGGTCTGACTGAAATAATCAGTTCGTTTGTCATTGATTTTGACACAGCATTTGTTCCCATTGTATATGTCCTTTATGATGTCATACGTCCTTCCTCCTATTCCACTTTCGATAAGTTTTAGGAAAAGTCCATTGTGCCATACCGAATCAAAGGCTTTTTGGAAATCGATGAAGCAACCAAATATTTTCCCTTGTTTTTTCTGCTGAATGTGTTTTTGTATGAGTGTGTGGAGTGTGTAAATGTGATCTGATGTTCTCTGTTTTGGCATAAATCCAATTTGACAGTTGTCTAGAAGTTTGTGTTCTTGAATGAACTGAACTAATCTGTCATTAATAATGGAGCAGAATAGTTTTCCCAGGTTACTACTGACTGTGATGCCTCTATAATTGTTTGGGTCGCATTTCTCACCTCGCTTTAAAAATTGGAGTTATTAAGATTTTCTTTCCAGATTTCAGGAAAGTGTCCTGATTTTAATACGAGATTGAATAATTTCAGAATAGCATCTTTCAATTTGAAGCTGCTATGTTTCAGCATCTCATTAGATATTCCATCCAAGCCACAGGATTTTTTATTTTTTAGGGATTTCATTTTGCCTATTAGTTCATTTAATGCTATGGGGTTGTCTAAATGGTTGAGCTGCTCTTTTGTGGTGAATTCTAGGTCATGTAATTTGGAGGTCAGATGTTTTTGGGTAAGAGTTGGTTGATTTTGTGTATATAGGTTTCCAAAATGTTCAGTCCAGATGTTTGGGTCATGGATGGCAATGTGTTTAGTTGCTTTGGATTTATCTAAATTATTCCATAATTCCCAAAAATAATTTTGATCAACTGCCTCCTCAATCTTGTTGAGCTTTATTTTCATGTGATCAGCTTTTTTCTGTATTAGCAGTGACTTGTATATTTTAAGGGTTTGTTGATATGTGGCTCGTGTTTGATGGTTTGCAGGGTCTCTGTGTTTCTTATTTGATAATGATCGTAAATCTTTTCTTAGGTTTTGGCATTCTTTATCAAACCAACCAGCTTTAGCTATTTCTTTTTTACATCTGTAATGTTTTCTTTTTCTCAGGGCTTTTCTGACCACTGTAGAGAAAATAGTAGTTAATTGTTCTGTTGCTAAATTGATACTTTTCTTCTCTTCATCAAATGAAGTCAGAACAAATGAGTCTATCATGTTCTCCACATGAGTGCTGTGGAGCTGGGCTTCATACTGGGCAGGACTGTCTTTACTCCATGTAAATTTGGAGGGGAGGGGGTACAGTTTACCCTTCTGCTCTGAAGATGGCAGAAGATTCCCTGACCTGTTCAGACTGAGGACGATGTGACTGTGGTCTGATAACGGTAGCTGTGGCATCACTGTGAAATAGTTGATTTGACTTTGGTCTAGATCTGTAATGGCGTAATCTACTGTGCTGCTGCCCAGATAGGAGCAGTAGGTGAGTCGACCCAGAGAATCACCCTTTGTTCTGCCGTTAACTATGTATAGACCCAGGCTTTTACAGAGCTGCAGGACCTGTTTTCCATGTGTGTTTACGGAGTTGTCATAATTCTGTCGTGCTTTAGTTAAACGTTTTTGTTGGTACGTTTGTGAACTGTTAATATATTTATCTCCATCTGAACTAATGTAATCTGCTTCTCTTCCTGTTCTAGCGTTCAGATCCCCCATTAACAGAACTGGGCCTAGAGACTGAAAGTATATGATCTCTGACTGTAACGTTGAGAAGGTATCTTCATTGTAATAAGGCGATTCACGTGGGGGGATATATGAGGCACATAGGTACAGGTCCTCATCTAAACACAAAATCTCTTTGTTAAGTTTTATCCAAATATCGTTGTTCCTTTTTTCACAGGCTGAATATACTGCCACAGGTGCTCTTTGAACCAAACTATGATTCCTCCTGAATCCTTCCGTTTTAACATTAGGCTGTTTGATTGATGGTATACGTAACTCTCTGTAGTTTGGAGGAGTAGGATTTGGAGTCTGAACGACTCCATGTCTCAAGTAATATAATTATATCTGAATTATATACAATATTTACAAAATCAGAGTTTGTGATTTTCTCTCAAAAGCGGAAGAGAACATCCCTTGAATGTTATAGCTTGTTATTTTAAACGATGACATTGAGTATTATTATAATTACCAGAATAATGTATGAGTTAATGACACAATCATGTAAATATAGATTAATCAATAAAAAGGTAATATAGAGAATATAGAGAAATGCAGTGAGTGGATCAATTTTACAAATGTTACATTTAAAAATAAACAAGTAAATAAGCAAAATAAATAAGTTAATAAATAAATGAATGTCATTAAGAAATAATGATAATTCTTGACTATAGATCCAGTGTGTGCTTAAGCTAGTAGATTATCACATATCATTTTGAGCATATTTTGTATCTGGACAAGGTCAGTGGAGTCTGATCTACCTCGTCGTGCCACTACAGCGGCGTAGCTGTCTCTCTCCTCCCGGTCCGGATGTGTTTTCTGAGGGCTGTTCAGGGTCGATGCCTTGATGCTTTTTGCAAACAGTCTCATGCCCTCTCGGTGGATGTGGATATGATCGTAGAGATGCTGATGTGTGATTTGCTGATGGTTGGCTATGTGAACATTCGGTATTGGAGCACAGATGTTCGCTATCTCCACGTTGATGGCGTTGATGATCCTTTGTGGCACGTCTCTGCGAGGTAGAAGGCTTGAGATGATGACTTTGGCTCTGGGGTAGATCCTGCTCGCTGTTCTCACCACGTTGGACAGAGCTTTTGTGATGTCCACTCTTCTGGTGCTGAGGTCGTTTGTTCCGTGTGAATAATAATGTGTGACGGGGCGCCCAATGCACCCTCTCGCAGCAGTCTTAAAGCAGAGTGTGAGGTGGGACACCAGAACTTCTTCACGGATCTCCCCGGAAACAGTCGTCTGGGGTCAAGATGGTGGCCGTTGGAGTCGCAGAGGATGACGATGTTGTCTTTACTCTTCTGTTCTCTGCCGGTGCTCGTGGATGATGATGTTGTAGTCCGTGGATTGATCTGAGAGCTGCTGCTTTCTCTCTTGAGGTTCTGATGGGCTTGAGGAGACTGACGGGTTGCGGAGTGAAGGAGCTCTGAGACTGTTGAGTTGAGTTTGTGGAGGTGCTGTGTGCTGACACGTCTCTGGTGTTGAGTTGTGGTTGTGGGGTGCTGTGGGGTTGTGTGTTGACACACTGCTGCTGTTGTATTGTGTGTAGTTGTGTTCTTGTCTCCTCCAGCAGTCTCTCCAGTGTGTGCCGTGTTGTTCTCTTCTGGCCAGTTCCTCTCTCACCCTCCTCAGCTCCTGGCGCAGCTCTTTGTTGTCCTCCTCCAGGTGTCTTACAGCAGAGCAGAGCTGTTCAGTTTGTTGCACACTGTGGTGGCTGGTCAGGTTTAACAGATGCTGGAGATTGTTGGTAGTTTCCTCTTAAAAGAAAGAAGTCCTGCTCCAGCTCAGCGATGTTATCTTTCAAAACCTTTATCTTGGGAGATGCAGGAGTGCTGGTGTGCCCATGTGTTCTTGAGCTGGGGTCAGTGATGGTAACTGAGGTTGTGCCGGCCTCATCTTCTGCCTGGCTCTTTACTTCAGGATCTTTCTTAATCTTCTGAGCCTCCTTTTAAGGTTTCGAAGTTCCTCTGGAATTGCGTTGAGGCTGGTTTCTGGTCCCTGGACCATGACTGTGCCATTGTGGTAAAGGTTCACAGTCAGCTTTGTGTCGTTGTCTCCTTCCAGGGTGAGTTGTCTACCTTTGCTGATGCCTCCTTTCCTCATACATGTCATGTTCGAGCAGAGGATGGTGTGCCAGGATGATGGGTGTTCAGTAAAGAAGAGCAGGTTACACCGGACTCTGTTGTTATCTGGTCCACTGTAGTCAGATAACAGCATCTCTGGGTTCTCTTTCAGGATTATTTCTTTCGTCCTTTTCTTGTCTTTCACAGATTTAACTTCTGCTGGGTATATTATCTCCAGCTTTAGGCCCATTTTGTTCTCAACTGAATTAACTGCCACGGAATGTTAGCTTGGCTAGCAGTCAGCTTGATGTGTTGAGTATATGCAGTTTTCAGTTGATATCAATAAAAAAAGTACTTTTTTAGAGGTCTTACCTTAATAATCTTCTGCCTCTATTGTTTACAGTTTAGTATCCAATTATTTAATCAAGATTTGAGTCATTAAAAACATACATTCTCTGGTAAAAATGTTGTTAAATCAGGAGCTGATTATTTTGTTGCCTACTGTCATCGTAACCACGGCAACTCTCTCTCTCTGTCTCTGTCCATCTCTCTCTCTCTCTCTCTCTCTCTCTCTGTCTCTGTCTCTGTCTCTCTCTCTCTCTCTCTCTCTCTCTCTCTGTCTCTGTCCATCTCTCTCTCTCTCTCTCTCTCTCTCTCTCTCTCCTCTCCTCTCCCTCTCCCTCTCCCTCTCTCTCTCTCTCTCTCTCTCTCTCTCTCTCTCTCTCTGTCTCTGTCTCTCTCTCTCTCTCTCTCTCTCTCTCTCTCTCTCTCTCTCTCTCTCTCTCCGTCTCCGTCTCCGCCTCTCCCTCCTCCGCCTCCCTCCTCTCCCTCTCCTCTCCTCTCCCTCTCCCTCTCTCCCTCTCCTCTCCTCTCCCTCTCCTCTCTCTCTCTCTCTCTCTCTCTCTCTCTCTCTCTCTCTCTCTGTCTCTCTCTCTCTCTCTCTCTCTCTCTGTCTCTGTCTCTGTCTCTCTCTCTCTCTCTCTCTCTCTCTCTCTCTCTGTCTCTGTCCATCTCTCTCTCTCTCTCTCTCTCTGTCTCTGTCCATCTCTCTCTCTCTCTCTCTCTCTCTCTCTCTCTCTCTCTCTCTATATATATATATATATATATATATATATATATATATTTCTTTCAAACATTTGCTTAGATGAAATAATGTATGTTGTGAAAAGACTGTGAACAATTTAGAGCTAAAGAAAAGATGAATGGCTTCACTGTGCCGTGGAAATCATGTCAAGCCTCTGAAAAGTGATTCCATATTTAATCATGATTATAAAAAGGCCTCGCGTTTCTATTGCTCAGCAGGCTGAATATATATCAAGTTCAATTGAACTGATGATGATGATGATGTGTTTGTGTTGCACAGGGTTGGACGAAGTTCTACGAGTTCTCTCTGTCAGACCTGAGAGCCGGCTTTGAGATCATTGACCGTCTGTTTGAAGGTGTGTGTGTGTGTGTTTATCTCTATGTAATCTACATGAACTCATCATCTGAGGGTTTGCATGTATTCGGAGGTTTAGTTTGAGGTCTTACTGGAGTATTTTCTTCATGTGTTTTTAGGTGGGAAGGTGTTTCAGTGGGAATTTGTGCACGGTCTCCTGGAAAACGCCATCTACGGCGGCCGCATCGATAACGTGTGTGACCTGCGGGTCCTTCGCTCGTACCTGCAACAGTTCTTTAACGCTCAGCTCCTCACACAGTCACACACACACTCGCGAGTCAAGAAAACACACGCTTTCCCGGCACAGATACACCTGCCCAACTCCTGCAGCATAGAGGTCAGTGTTCATATACACGCCGGCTGTGCTGTATAGTTTACAAGAAATCAATTATTCTAGTTGTGCGTGCTTTTTGGACTGATACTACCCACAATCCTTTGCATTAGTGGATTAAATTCACCCCTCTGTGTGTGTAGGATTATCGTGCGGTGGTGGACGCTCTTCCAGAAGACGACAGACCCAGTTTCTTCGGCCTGCCTGCAAACATCGAGCGCTCTGCACAGAGAATCATCAGCTCACAGGTGTGTGTGTGTGTGTGTGTGTGTGTGTGTGTGTGTTTCTGCAGAGGTCATGAAGGGTCAGAGGTGTTTTGAGAACATTGTGCTGAGCAGGACATTCCTCAACATCAAAGACGTGTGTGTGTGTGTGTGTGTGTGTGTGTGTGTGTGTGTGTGTGTGTGTGTGTGTGTGTGTGTGTGTGTGTGTGTGTGTGTGTGTGTGTGTGTGTGTGTGTGTGTGTGTGTGTGCGTGTGCGTGAGAGAGAGAGAGAAACCGTTGTTCTTTCCTGTGGGGTGGAGATCATAATGCGCTGACACACCATATTTTCACCGTATTTCTGAGGTGACTTTTTAGACCGCGGGTGTATAGTTGTTAAAAACTATACACAATTTTTATGACATTATTTATGAACCTTTTTTACTTGTTGGAATCCAGGCAAATGTCCAGATTTTACTTTATTTTAGAGCTCTCTATCGACTAAAATATTGAATCGTGATTAATCACATGATTGTCATGAGTTAACACGGGATTAATCACAATTTAATTGCACATTTTTAACTGTCCTAAATGTTCCTTAAATGAATACTTTTCAAGTTTTAAATACTCTAATCAACATGGGCATGGACAAATATGGATGCTTTATGCAAATGCATGTTTATTATTATTGAAACCATAGTCAGCATAGAGCATGAAGTCTAGACATGTTTCAACGTTCATAGATGTTTTTCAAAGAACGTGTTCATGTCTATTAGACTCATGAAAAAAGAAACACCAGCTTCCCTTTACTTCTCTTTCTTTGCACTGAGCAATTTACTGACACAAACCTGTTTACATAATTTGCAGGACAGAGCAGCTCTTCTTCTGAACATGCTGTATATTTATTATTTTATATGACTTTAGTTTGCCTCTGTGCCCACATATTGTAATTTGACGCAGCCAAATTCTCAATAAAACGGTTTTCATTGTTGTATTTGGCTGTTTCTGTTGTCAGACAACCGAATGAATATGAAATAGTGACTGAAACGCGACCCATTAAGACTACATTACCAGCTCTCCCTTTCAAGATGTTAAATTATGACAATAGATAATGACAATAGCTGTGCTGTGATTTCAACTATACTTGCATGTCAAATTAGAGAAGCAACATGATATCTGGTTTAACTGAAAGCGCTGCTCGCTCGCTGAACAGATCAGACTGAGAGAGAGAGGTGCATGCTGGGAAAGCAAAACCTATTATGTGTTATGTATTATTGCTGGGCGCTTTTTTGAAAAAAGTCTGTGAATCTAGCGATAAAGTTGCTAAGTTGGCAACACCGTTATCCATTTCTCCAACTACAGGCTAGGCAATGTGTCAAACAGAAAATGTGCGCTGCGTTAATCGCGCGTTAATAAAATTAGCGCCGTTAAAATGTATTTGCATTAACGCATTATTTTTGACAGCCCTACTTTATTTGTGAGGATATTCTTTAGTAGATTTGTATTTATTGAAGCAAACTGCAATGTTTGCCAGGCAGCAGAAAAGTTTAGCTAAACTCATAGTTTAAACTCAAACTCATAACTCATAGTTTATTTTTATTCTATTTTTGCAATGCTGTTGGTGTTAACAAACTATTTTCTTTCAGTATAAAAAAGGAATTCTGATAAAATTCGATATGTTGCCTTGCCAACTTGAACTGCTAAAATGACTAAAGATAAAACTGAAATGTGTAAATGAAATGCAGCATCTTTTCCATTTTGTATGTGATAACATGCAAAAAAAGATGAGCAATGACAATCATTATGCAAATACGAAACTTTATGATGCCATCTTTGCTGCTGTCACATGATAACTTTGTAACTCTAACATTGTTACATCTTTAGGTTAGGTGGCTCAAGCTGAATTACTAACAGTGTTAATTGTGGTTTTATGTTTGTGAAATATACTGAACAAAATTATATGTTTTTGCCCCAATTTTTCATGAGCTGAACTCAAAGATCTAAGACTTTGTCTATGTACACAAAAGACCTATTTCTCTCAAATATTGTTCACAAATCTGTCTAAATCTGTGTTAATGAACGAGATAATCATCCACCTCACAGGTGTGGCATATCAAGATGCTGATTAGACAGCATGATTATTGCACAGGTGTGTCTTAGGCTGGCCACAATAAAAGACACTCTAAAATGTGCAGTTTTATAACACAACACAATGTCACAGAAACAGTCTTAGATCTTTGAGTTCAGATCATGAAAAATGTGGCAAAAACAAAAGTGTTGCGTTATAATTTAGTTCAGTGTAATTACAGATGTTTTTTATGCTTGTGATGATTGACTGTGCAGAACTGACCACCATAATGCTGTGTTCAGAGCTGTTGCTAGGGCATCGCTTTGCAGATTTTTGGCTGCATGAATATCCTGCTTTTTACTGAATGAAACACGTGAATCATCCTCATTCAGCTCACTGTCGCTCCCTTGACTTGACACACACACACACACACACACTCTCTCTTTGTGTGTTCAAAGCCTTACGCTGCACTCCCATTTGTCACTGTCAGGTTTAGACTGATCTTTGCCACACACACACACACACACCGCACGCACACACACACACACACACACAGACACACATAGACACAGTGAGACTGCGTTTAGCTCTTGTAATGAGACCAATTTATCATGTGTAAATGTTGCCTGCACCTCCTAGCAGTATTCCCCAATCACAGAGAGATGGAGGATAGTGTATGGTGAGATGTACTGTGCTCACCTCAGGTGTGTGTGTGTGTGTGTGTGTGTGTGTGTGTGTGTGTGTGTGTGTGTGTGTGTGTGTGTGTGTGTGTGTGTGTGTGTGTGTGTGTGTGTGTGTGTGTGTGTGTGTGTGTGTGTGTGCCTGTGTGTGTGTGTGTGTGTGTGTGTGTGTGTGTGTGTGTGTGTCTGTGTGTGTGTCTGTGTGTGTGTCTGTGTGTGCCTGTGTGTGTGTGTGTGTGTGTGTGTGTGTGTGTGCGTGTGCAGGTGATCTCTCAGTTGAGGATTCTGAGCAGGTCTGTAGCAGCCGGCTCCAAATTCGACAGAGAGATCTGGTCTAACGCTCTCTCACCTGTGCTCAACCTGTGGAAACGTCTCAACCAGGTAACTCATCTGCATTTTAGTGTCATAACATAATTATTATAATTGTATACATACAGAGGTTCTCATAAGTTTTTCAGCCTGGTTCTCATAAGAGCACCTGGAGATTTGGTTTGGTTCTCACTCTGCACATAGTGTGACACATTAAATATACTGTAACTATAAAAAATACATTAATAATAGTGATGATATTATTGCACTTTTAGTTTAGTTTTTGCTACAACATGGGATTAATCAATGCATGCTGATGAACTTTTATCATAGTTTTTAGTTATATGGTAACATTTAACCCATTCTTTTCATCTGTATTATTTGTGATTTAAATGTTGTGAACAGGAATTCCTCTTTTGCTGTGTTATAAGCTGAGCTTTGTGAATTGGCGATATTGGTGTCATGTTTTGCGAGAAAAGTTAATACTCATTTTTTTGCTTATATCTATACACCTTTCACTTTTGAAGACTTACACAAAAGATGGATTCATTGTTATTCTTAATTAAATAGCACAACAATAATAAAACATTATGCTATAATGACAAACTAGATTACACAACGTTTATTAACAGAAACGAATAAGACGAGGCATGACATACACCACATGCTGAGACTAATAAATTACAGAATGTTAGCAAACACTGAGGAATCAAATAAATAAAAAACATAAAAATTAACGAAGCCTTCATAGTGTAACGTGAGGTAAACAGCAAAGATAACAAGCTTTTTAAAATGAAAACAAAAAGTAATTCTAAATTGGCTGTCAGTGGCATGTTTTTTTCCCACAGGAATACCAACATGTTCACCTTCTCTTTCTGTTATTTTACCGCCATCGTTTCCTCCATGTTCGCATCATTTTTGCCGTGTGCTGCGCGCGCCTTCGTGCTCGTGCTGACGCGGCGAGTATAAACCAGGCTGTACACCTGAAGCGCTCGTGCTGACGCGGGAGTATAAACCAAGCTGTACACCTGAAGCGCTCGCACTGAAAGCACCTCTTCATGTAATCAGTGAAATCTGGAGCAGCTCAAACATGCACTCGCACAAATGCCACCACGTCAAATTTGACCTCGCACATTCTGGTCGCAGTCTAGAGCCCTGCAAATACAATTATTTTATAGTAAACTTAATAATAAAATGTTAAAATTCACTTTTTTCTTTAAATATAAATGTTCATAATTTCCAAACTTAACAGTCATCAAGCTTTTATTTTGGCGGATTGCCGGCAAGTAAATATAATAATCTATGTGCTGCCGGGTTTAGCGTTGCCGAGTGAGTGAAGCACGTCAGTGAATGAAATGTCAAAGTTTTGCATAGCATAGAATTATGCTTTCAGTTTGAACAGAAATCTTGTACATTACAGTTTGTTGATCTAAAATGTGAATAGTGCATGAACATCTGTCAACCATGTCGGTGCTCAAATGAGCTTCTGAACTTATTTACACATCGCAGTTTTTATTTTGGTCGCACATGCTCACCTGCGTACAACTTGTGCACCTCTGTATATATTTCTTATATAATAGAATTATATATATATTTTTAGTAATTGTTTTAATAAAAAAAATTGTCCAATAAGTCCAGGTATAATATTTATTACTATTTGCACCATATACAGCTGTATTTTTTTATATAAATTATATTTTTTAAATAATAATAATTTATTGTTTATGACAATTGTTTAAATAATATTGATAATTAAATAAAATGTATGGTAATTCATCATTTATTTTCCTTCTATTTTTGTGGTGTTGTTATTGTAAAGTAAAACTGTTAAAAATGGATTTCAGTCTTTTAAATAAATCTGAAAATAAAACAAATATTATTTTCAAATTAGAAATGTTGCCTTATCAACTAACTGCAATAAATATGTTTACATTGAAGTACTGAAAAATATATATTTATTAATATCTAAATATAAAAATAAAATATTAAAGCTAAATAGAAAAACTAATAACAATGACAAAGCACATCAAATTACAAAAAAAAAATTAAATAAAAGAGTGAAAGAAAATCTACAAATAACTAATTGAAAATACCAATAACTCTTATAATAGTATATAAATGTTGCAGGGGTGTACCAGGAAGCTGGTTTAGCTGCTAGCCAGGTAAGTTTCAGTTTAGTTTGCGCCAACTCTGGGTTTTAGGTACCATTACAGCGGTTTGGCTTTTAGCAGTGTTCATCTACAAGGCATGTGATTGGCTGCTCATTACTGATGTCACACTTTCACGTGCACGTGCTTTATTAACTCAGGATCAAGCCTGAGTTGACAGATAGTTGATGATCAGCTTCATGGTACCAAAAAGCCGGTTTGGTTTAGTTTTGTTAACTCAAAACTAATCCTGAAACCCTGAGTTTGTTCAGCCACCATCATGGTACAGGCCCCAGCTATTCACCAGCTGTTTTGTGTGCAATAGGCATTAAACAGTGTGTGGGCGTATCCTTAAGGCTGAGTCTAGATTTTGATTGGCTCGTGCCTCTTTCTCAGGGTTCCTCATTGATCCATCAGAAGGTGGCTCCGCCCAGCGAGGGCGTCGGCTCTCCCGTTCTCTCATTCATCCAGCTGGAGCAGTTTAACGGGGTGCGATTGGTCCAGAGCATTCACCAATCGCTGGCCTCGCTCAGTAAGGTCATCAGAGGGACGTCCCTCCTGACCGCTGACGTACACAAACTGGCCACCGCGCTTCTGAACCAGGAGGTAAGAGTGAACGCCTGCACCTGCTTGATTAATTAAACATTACAGCATGATAGGCTGGGCTAAATGACGTTATATAGTGATTACACCGTATCATATTTGCTGAATCAAATCCAATATTTGTTTCTTATTTTGTTTTGTCCACAAATAGTGAAAGTGACTGTTCAATTCTCGGCCCATTTTCACATGCACGAAATTATTTTATGCCTAATCCTGAATTCAAATGCAGAAATTTTATTGTGTGATCTTGGTGTTTTTAATAACATCTCTTTGGTTTTTATTCATTTTCATTTCAGTAAATATATTTTTAGCGAAAACAACACAGGTTCATGACATCGTGTAGGTAAAGATGAAACAGTATTGCAGAAAAAAAAGATGTTACAAAATATATATATATATATACTATGTTTTCGTTTTAGTAATTTTGTTGTTTGTTCTTGTCTTTTTATGTTTATTTGTTTATTAATTTTATTTCAGTTTCAGTCTATTTTCATTTCAGTCCATTTTTTATATTTAATTACATTTTTATATATATTTTATTGATTTCATTTTGATTAATGTAAATGTATTTGTTATATTTTTCACTTTAGTTAACAGTAACAACACTGGTTCTTGACATCTTGTGGGAAACGACACACATATAAACAGTATTTTATTGTATTAAAGAAAAAAAAGATGTTGCAAAATTCTACTGGTTAGTGGGGGGGGAATAGACATTGAAATGAAATGGAAAATAAAAAAATGGTTCAAGTTTTAGTAATTCTGTTGTGTTTTTGTACATTTTTATTATTTGTTATGTTTTTTACCTTAGTTCTGTTTATTTTCTATTAATTTTATTTAAGTTTTAGTTATGTTTTTTTACCTTAGTTCTTTTTATTTTCTATTAATTTTATTTAAGTTTTAGTAATTTAAATAATTCTAGGTAAATAAAAAATGTGCACTGCTTTTCTTATATTAATAAGTGCATTAAAGCTGATATATAAAAATTAATTTCTATTTTGTGGGAAAAAACTGTGATGGAAGTTTATAGATTTTTTTTTTTTTTACTCAGCATCATAAAATTAAGCAATATTAGGCCTCTTTGCAAATCAGCAGCTCTTTGTTTCCGGGATACAGGCAATGTAATCGTTTGTTTCTGTGTCTCAGTGTCCGTTGAGTTGGCAGAATAAATGGGAAGGCCCTGAAGACCCGATGCAGTATCTGCGAGCCGTCGTGTCCCGAGCGCTGGCCATTCAGGTAAACAAACGTCTGCTGTTGATCCAGAGGTCCTGGAATGTGTTTGACCTCCTCCAGGTGTTCTTGAGTTTGTTTAGCCGTGCCTATGGGAGCGTTATGATCCTAGAATGTGGGAATGCCACGATGGAAACATGTCGTGTTTGTTTAGGATGCACCTGGACTTATAAATGTCTCGCATACTTTCCTGCTGTAATAGGGCCGTGCAGAGCGATCATCTGACCTCGTGAGTCTCTGGAGATGTTTGCCCGTACTGTCACGGGTCTCCTATCAGACTCAGCAGACGCCGCCGCCGCGTGTGTCGAGGCGTCTGTGGTTGTTTTCCGAGCGTCGGAATGTGACTCAGTGACTCATCTGATTATATGAGGGTTTTTCCATGCTTTTATGAGCTTTACTCTCTTTTGTGCTTTGGATAAAAGCGCTTTGTGAATAGCAGCCGTGCCATAAATTCCAGCTCTGTACCGCTTCTGATAACACCGGGTCACAGCGCTCCGATGCCCGTGTTTCAGTGTGGTTTGGTGACTGAACAACTATGAAGCATTCGTGTAGCCTTACAAAAATGTGGATGTGTGTGTGTTTAAATTATTTATTTATACATGATTTAATATTTGTTATTTAATTTAGATATTATTTGTCATGTCCAAAGCCACTGCCTTGCCTAGTTGCCTTTTATTTGACCATTATATCACTTGATAAATCACTTAAAAGCAAGATAATTAAGTAACTAATAATATTTCCTATAGTGCTCTTTAGACCGATCATCATTTCCTATATTAGTTATATAGTGATAGACAGATAGATAGACAGATAGATAGATAGATAGATAGATAGATAGACAGACAGACAGACAGACAGACAGACAGACAGACAGACAGACAGACAGACAGACAGACAGACAGACAGACAGACAGACAGACAGACAGACAGAGAGAGAGAGAGATAGATAGATAGATAGATAGATAGATAGATAGATAGATAGACAGACAGATGGACAGATGGACAGATGGACAGACGGATAGACAGATAGATAGATATAGATAGATAGATAGATAGACGGATAGACGGATAGACGGACAGATGGACAGATGGACAGATGGATAGATGGATAGACGGATAGACGGATAGACAGATAGATAGATATAGATAGATGGATAGACGGACAGACGGACAGACGGACAGACAGATAGATAGATAGATAGACAGACAGATAGATAGATATAGACAGACGGACAGACAGATAGATAGATAGATAGACAGAGATAGATAGATATAGATAGACGGACAGACGGATAGACGGATAGACAGATAGATAGATAGATAGACAGAGATAGATAGATATAGACAGACAGACAGACAGACAGACAGACAGACAGACAGACAGACAGACAGACAGACAGACAGACAGACAGACAGATAGATAGACAGACAGACAGACAGACAGACAGACAGATAGATAGATAGATAGACTCATGCACTTGATACACTGACCTCGAGTGCAGGAAGGAGGAGGAGCTATGTGGCGTGAATATTAAAGACATCAGTCAGGGACTCATGAATAATTAATGAGCGCAGCAGCATCACCTGAGGGAGAGTTCGTTCCAGCTGAACACACACACAAACAGCAGCGTGTGTGTTATCATGTACATTAATCACACGAGCTTCATGTAATGTTGTGCTGGTGTGTGTATATGTGATTATGGGAATCTGTTTGTTTAGAGTTAGTGCTTCTGAAAATCCAGCCTGCTGTAAACACTAAAGCAGTGAATGTGAGCAGATGTGCGCAGTGTTTGTCACACTGATGTGTGTGTGTAGAACTGTGTGAGCGAGACTTATAGATAGAGAGAATCTCCAAAATCACCCCGTATGATGTGAGGCTGAAATAAGAATATATATTTTGCATAAAGAAAATGAAGTCTGTTTCAGAAACATTACGATTTTTCACTATTTTCATTTCACATTTTCACCTCCAAATTCTCCTTCCTTAGTGCAGATCTTTTTGCTGTTAAATAATAAACATAATTTCTAATTTGTTTTATAACAGCAACGTTTTTATGTTATACATTTAAAATGATAATGATTATAATTAGTTGTATTATATATTGTTAGTAGTAATATTAATAAAATAATAAAAAATAAAATGTATCGGCCTACTTCATGATAGTATTTGCAGTATTTTATTTAAAAGATATTTTTCTGATTTAAAAATATTTTATTACAGTATTTTACTATAATGCGTGGAAATTAACTGTATTACATGTATTGCTATTAATGTAGGAATAATGAGAATTATATATAAAAACAAGATCTCATATGATAGCCTTCATATTTTTAATGCAGAATATATGTATTTTCTTTCTATTTTGTGGTGAGATGTGACCTGGACATGTTTTGGTGAGGTTCACTGCTCTCCGTTGTTCAGTCAGAGTCCGAGACGAGAGCGGGAAACGAGCCACCGCGTCCACACCTGTCACGCGTGTCCGGTCCGATCCGTCCGCCGCTGCTGAGCTGAGTTACTTTGACTGAAGTTAGTCCTGCGGAGCGAGCCGACAGAAACACTCCTCGTGATGAATGTGTTTCTTCAGCTGGGCTCATGATGATGATGATGATGAAGGAGCAAGGTTGAGTGAACTTGAGAGGGAGAATTCAGGTGAAGGAGCGGCAAGAGCTTTACAATATTGAAGCGATCAGGCATCCTCCACGGGTCTGAAAGTCTTGCAGTAGCAAAAACTGCTTTTTAAGGGTCCGAAATGATCCTGAAAACTAGATTAGGAGTGTTTTTTGTTCCAAGAAACCTTGACTAATATTTTAAGAGGGCCTTAAGGGTCAAATATGGTGCCTAAAATGATTCTAAAGCAGGTTTGTAGACACACAAACTGATGAAAAATGAAGGTCGTGGAGGTGCGAGTGCTGAAACTCCCCCCCGAGATGGACTGTAATGGACCTCGGGACGGATTCCTCATGTGCGCTCCTCTAACACATCATTGAATGTTATCCGTCAGCGCTATTATGACCCCCACCTGCTCCAGTGAGTCGAATTTCCACAGCAGCAGCTGTTTACAGTGAAATCTGTTATTCCTGACGAACAGATCTGAGCACAACACACACCTGCAGATACACACCGACTCTAATAAACATGTGTGTGAGAGCGTTTGTGGCTCGTGTTCTGCTAGTTCTTGACCTTAAAAACAATATCATCTGCAATGTGACGTGTTCAGCTGCTTTCTGCAGACCAGTCAAGTTCTTCCACACCGACTGAATCATCATTTCTCTTTGATTCTTGTCTTATACACAGAGACACTGTCATGTTAGAATAGAAAAGAGTCCTGTACAAACTGTTGCTATAACATTAGATTGCCTAGAATATCATTATATGCTTAAACATTAAGATTTGTACTCGTGGAAATTACTAAAGTAGTCAAACCTTTCATTAGAAGGGGTGCCAATACTTTTGGCAATATAGTGTATATTCACTTAGTAAATAGTTATTTCCAATTGTAATAATATTTTACAATATTGCTGTGTTACTGCATTTTTACTCAAGCCTTTTTTACTTACAAATTACTTACTTTTTTTTAACCTCAAACACTACTTAAAAAAAATATTACTACAGTAGTTGTGTTAGTTGATTGTTGATGTTTTAAACACTACTGCTACTGATGAACATTAAGATACACATCTCTGCCGATCTGAAGCATGAAGATGAGACGCAGCAGGTGCGGCAAGAGATTTGAGAAGGATTGTTACTGTACAACTGACACCAGCAGCACTCAAATCACATCTGTCATCACACACACTGATCTCCACGACCAATCACTGCTCTCTCTCTCTGTGTGTGTGTGTGTGTGTGTGTGTGTGTGTGTGTGTGTGTGTTGTGCCTGTCTGTGCCTGTGCCTGTGCCTGTGCATGCGTGCATGTGCGTGTGCCTGTGTGTATCTGTCTGTGTGTGTGTGTGTGTGTGTGTGTGTGTGTGTGTGTGTGCGTGTGCCTGTGTGTGTGTCTGTGCGCAGGCGTGCGCGTGCGATGCGTGTATGTGTGCGTGCATGCGTGTGTGTGTGTGTGTGTGTGTGCGCATGCATGCGTGTGTGTGTGTGTGTGTGTGTGTGTGTGCGTGTGCCGCGTGCGTGCGTGTGTGCGTGCGTGTGTGTGTGCAGGGATGGGTGGAGAGGGCAGAGAGGGGCGGGCTGCTGTCGGAGATGCTGGATCTGTCGGAGCTCTTCCACCCGGACACTTTCCTGAACGCGCTGAGACAGGAGACCGCCAGGTGATGAACTGAACACACTTCAGGAGACTTATGTCAGAGTTATTAAACTTAACTAAAACTAAAGCCACTAAATAAACTTTGTTACTTGAAATAAAATAATTATTTTCTCATTACATTTAGTTTAACTTGATGTACTATAATAACTAAAGCTACAATGAAATCTGCACCGTTTAAGACAAAACAGCTCTAAATATGTGTGTTGATTTATATGTGAGACAGCAGGAGATGCACTTTTTCCACATACACCTGCTAAAATAAACGAGGTAATTTACCTAACAAACGTTTGCTGAACTAAACTTGGGTTACCTCAAATCACGTACAGCGGTAAACTCGTTTATTTCACATACACCTACTAAACTGAACCTGCGGTGTCTTACATAACAAATCCTGCTGAACTATCACCTGCACACCTGTTAAACTAAACTCCTGAACATGTGACATCACATACTCCTGCTACACTAAAACCAGCTCATTTACATACAGTAAACAGTTTAAAGCTACAGTAACACAAACAGCCTAAAGATTAGGATCTGAATTCCATGTTTTCCAATTTCATTTGTGTTTTATTGGTTTGATTCAATTTGAGTCATTAAACAGAATGTCTAATTACATGAATTCTAACCAATCATTTTCATAAAATCAATCTAGTTGTTGTTATAGTAATGTTACTACTATTATTATTATTATTGTGAGAAGTAAATTTTTGTGGTTTAATAATTACTGATGCTAGAATTGAATCGATTTTACAGCCCTTCTTTTGATTTATTCATTAAAAATGTGCTAAATGCTATGAAATAAATTCCAGAAATCCTATTGTACTACCAGAAGGTGAAATGATTATTAGAAATAAAATAACAGCTAACATAATAGACTTCAGGGGGAATATAAAAGGCTGTTTTAAGGGCTTCTCTCTGTCTCTCGTAGGCTGATGAGCTGCTCCATGGACAGTCTGAAGTTTGTGGCGTCATGGAGGGGTCAGATCACTGACGCTAAACTACAAGTGAAGGTACACAAGCTCACGTTTAACAGGATTAAACTGAACTCTGCTGGGTCATGTTAACTAAACTCTCTCTCTGTCTGTAGGTTGGCGGCTTGCAGTTGGAAGGTTGTGTTTTTGATGGAAAGCGTCTGACTGAGAGCCATCATGAATCTCCCAGCGTGTCTGCCGTCCCTGCGTGTTACATGGCCTGGATCCCGCTGGTAACACACACACTTTATCCTCTGATTATGCTGATATGATGTTTCCAGCGAAGACTGTGCATTATAGAGCGTGTGTGTGTGTGTCTGTGTGTGTCACGTGTTCGTGTGTGTGTGTGTGTGTGTGTGTTTAATGTGTCTGTCTGTCTGTCGTTCCTGTGTCTGTTTAAGTGTTAGTGTTCTGTGTGTGTGTCTGTCTCTCTGTTGTGTCTGTCTGTCTGTGTGTGTGTGTGTGTGTCTCTGTCTGTCTGTCTGTGTGTGTCTGTCTGTGTGTGTGTGTGTGTGTGTGTGTGTGTGTGTCTGTCTGTCTGTCTGTGTGTGTGTGTGTGTGTCTGTCTGTCTCTGTGTGTGTGTGTGTGTGTGTCTGTCTGTGTCTGTGTGTGTGTGTGTGTCTGTGGCTCTCTCTGTGTGTGTCTGTCTGTCTCTGTGTGTGTGTGTGTGTGTGTGTGTCTGTCTGTGTCTGTGTGTGTCTGTGTGTGTCTGTTTGTGTGTGTGTGTGTGTGTGTGTGTGTGTGTGTGTCTGTGTGTCTGTGTCTGTGTCTGTGTGTGTGTGTGTGTGTGTGTGTGTGTGTGTGTGTGTGTGTGTGTCTGTGTGTGTCTGTGTGTGTGTGTGTGTGTGCGTGTCTATGTGTCATGTGTGTGTGTGCTGCAGCATGTGCTGTGTGTGTTTCAGAGCACCGTGGGAAGTTATTCTCTGGACGAGTGCATCTCTTTGCCCGTGTACAGCAGTGCCGAGCGTCAGCGTGTGGTGACAAACGTGCAGCTGCCGTGTGCCGGAGATCATGACACGTGGATCCAGAGCGGAGCGGCGCTCTTCCTCAAACAGCAGTAACACACACACACACACACAATCCATTTATACGATCACACTACATGTCTTTGGCTGAATGTGGCGGTGCTTTTGTCATGATCGCTGCACTAAAGCTGCTGTGAGACTGTAGTTTTGTATTCAGTCTTGTTGCAGGTGTTTATATTATTTAATAAAAGAGTTTTCTTTAAGATCCAACACTCTCTCTATTTAATTTCAGTGTGATTTTAGTGTGTATTTGAACCCTTTCCTACATTGACTGTATGATTTTGAGATCCATCTTTTCACACCGAGGACAGCCGAGGGACTCATTA
>CM050417.1:1316904-1321904 GCA_027564155.1 Gymnocypris eckloni scoliostomus
GCTTCATTGACGTTAAAGTGAAATGATTGAACACAGACTGGAGTAAACGCTCATTTCATCATTTCAGCTCAGCTCAATGAAAACATGAAATATATATATAATCAAATCTTTTTCAAGTAAGATGATTTTTATGGTTTTAGTATTGGTTATCTATAATAACCCAGCAACTGATATAAAACAAAAGTGCAGCTTGTATTTTTGTGCAAGCGCGTATATTAATTCTTCCATGCTAAATTCATATTTAAGATATAAAGTGTCATAAACTCCACCAGTACTGATTGTGCATATTTATTACACGCTGAAGATGCATAAAGACGACGTCAGATTCAGGTCATTATCATTTACTAAAATTAAAAACAAATGCAATACTTAAAATATCTAATAAATATTAAACTTGATAATATAAAAAAAAAACTTAGTTTTATTTCACTTTCATTTAAAGTTGAAGTACTAGCATAAAACTAAATAAAACATAAAAATTATATAGAAATTAAAAGATAAAATGAGAAAACAACAACATTTTATTACAACTTTAAAATTTGTTTTGTGCAAGATAGCAATATAATTTTTTTCTATAAAAAACCTACAAAATGATGAATACAGACTGCATCGGGTGTGAATATTTATTCAGTTTATTATAAGTGTGATAAACTGAACTGGTATATCATTTACAATACTGTTGTAGGCGTATTTTGCACATGCAGCTTTATAGTTTATTGGGGAAAAAATCATGTATTTCATCAAATTTACCGGCAACCATGTTTTTTCATGTTTCCATCACCACGTTTTTAAGTGCATTTTGAAACATCACATAGATGGATTCGTCTTTACGCTCACTTGAGGTGGTTTTGATGTATGTGAAAAGAGTTCATGTGAATAATGTTAAATAGAAATGCATTTGTAATTTATTTACTGATGTTATAGGTTTCCAATCCCACCGTCGTCTGCTCAAAACAGTGCTAACGCACCTAGGGTGAAATCAGATAAAATGGGCCACGTTTTGGTAAATGACTTATAATGCCATCAAATAAGCTCTGCATGAGATCTAATGATATTCTAATAAATTAGCATGGGTCTCTTAAATATAATCATTTTTTTAAGACTGTTTAAATTTTGTATGGATACATATCTAGGCCTATAAACCTATTTTCACCCTCAATTTGAGTCTAAAAGTATGTGTGTGTGTGTGTGTGTGTGTGTGTGTGTGTGTGCAGCCCATTTTAGCTTAACCAGCCATTACTACCTAAAATGACCTTTTTCACTTTTTTTCTTTGAAAGAGCATGTCAAAACATTGTTCATAAACTTTGCTTTGTTGGTAAGCTTACTTATAATAGCGTTAAGTGAATTGATTCAGGGTTATTAGTGATGAATGAATTTCTCTGACGAGCTTCATGTAAGGTTGATAGCTGCCTTAAATACAAATGATTGTTACATCAACAATGCTAGATTTTCTGTAAAAATGTAAAGAGATATGATGCTACAACTTTATTTGGCCCATTTTAGCGGACTTCAAACTATTTTTTTTTTTTTTGGTGGGGGTTTAAGAAGTTAACGTTTAAGAAACTGATATTCTACCATAAATTCTACACAAGTCTGTTATTTTAGTGGCTTTATAAGACGATACATGTTGAAAACGGTCGGGCTGACAGAGATCAGACGTGTGAGAAACACTCCACAGACGAGAAAGAATCATTGGTTTCATTTTGCGTGTCTTAAAGTTGAATAAAAGCGCTTTAAAGCCTCGTAATTAAAGGCTAAATCCACACTGTCAGCATGAACGAGGAAAACCAGGGAGCCGGTCACGGAGAACAGAAATATACAAGACAATTAACTTATATCCCTGGAAACGTCAAGTGCTTCTGTTAGCTGAGGAAACATCAACAGACCACTTTCATCTACATCTATGATAATGACGTGACAAAATAGCAAAATAGTCGTCTTGCTGGAGATAATAAAAGTTTAGCTGTTTGTTATCTGCCATTTTCTGACTAAAGACTCTTTTTATCCGTCGATTTGAACTAAACTAGACGTGCACGTTGTGTTTATGCTCGGTGTTGCCATGTCCTCATATTTACAAGCGCTTTCAGGCCTGGTGTTTGGTCTTATCTCATAAAGATACGCACTTTCTGAAGTTAATAAAGTGGTATTTTGTGGATATGAGATATTATTTGTTTGTTTTGTTTTATAAAACAAACATTTGGGTGTATTAGTGTTTTTTGTGCGTGACGTTTTTTCTGTGAAGATCTGGCAACACTGGCACTTTACCTCATGATCGCTGCTAGCCCCGTGCTAAGGTAAGACTTCGTAATTACGACTTGGGTTCTCATAAAATGTCAAATATTTATCATAATAATGACTTGGAAAAATTCACATAATGGATTATTATGTAATATTTTCCATCATTTATTTTCAAAATGTCTCATAATAAAAAAAAGTGACTTGAGAAAAAATATGTAATGACGTCATTGCTCATAAAAAATCAAGACATTCTCATAATAGTGACTTGCAAAATGTCATGTAATGACTTGTTTTTATATAAAAATGCCAATATTTATCATAGCAACTTAAGGAAAAATGTACATAGTAATGACTTGGTTCTCGTTTTTCCCATAATAATGAAATAATTAACTAGTTTCTTGTAAAAATTAAAATAATTCACATAATAATGATGGGACAAATTCAGGAAATATTGACTTGGTTTCTCATAAAAATGTAAAATTATCTAATATTTGATGAAATGACTTGCAAAACAAATCATGAATTAGTTTATTGTAAAAACTCAACTTTCTCATAAGTCATAAAATAACTTAAAAATGTCATGTAATGACTTGGATTTTCATTAAAATGTTAATATTTCTCACAGTATCTTGAGAAAAATTAATGTAGTAATGACTTCGGTTCTCATAAAAATTCAATATATTTCAAAACATTCCTATAATAATGACTTAGTTTCATGTAAATGACCTGTTTTCTCATAGAAATTATAATATTTATTTTAGTAACGTTAACATTTCATGTAGTAAAGACTAAAAAATTCTGACATTTCTCATGATTTTTTCATCATACAAATTTAATTTCTCACACTGAATTCAAACTCAATTATGAGAAAGCTTCTCGTTAGTATGACATGCTTAGCCATGATTGTGATAAATTCATTTATCAATTCAAGATGCATTTTGCAAAGTTATGAGTTACAGAATCATATTTTAAAGAGGAAACCGGCTTCTATAGTGGTTAAATGAGTTTATTTGTCATAAATTAATGCATACAAAAAAAAACAGTGTCATACCTTAACGTAGGCTTTTTATCTAATTTGAACAATTTTCTTTCTTTTCATTTTGGGTAGAAATGAACATGTTTTTATGAGAGAATATGAAACGGTCACATACAAGCACATGATCACAGATATAAAAAGACAAAGACAGTTCTTTAAATAAATAACACTGGCTTGGATCAGATTACTGAGGGATCCGCCCCTTCAGGGAGCTCTGACTTCTGATTGGTCTCGGAGAGCAAAAGCCTCATTAATATTCATTTACATTCCGTTGGTGAGTTCCATGTGACTTTACTGGACACAATAACATCGAAACCATAAAACTGAAACAGAGAAGCTACATTATATCAGAGTCTCCCAACACTGGACAGAAAACTATAGACGAGTGTGTGTGTGTGTGTGTGTGTCGTGTTAAAGACGAGTCTGTGTCTTGTGTTATTTATAGGGTTTTGTTTAGGTGAACGCATGACCTGTAGCTATGTGTCTGAATGGCATACCGTCTGTGTGTGTGTGTGTGTGTGTGTGTGTGCGTGTGTGTGTATGTGTGTTCATCGTGGCGGTCTGGACTGACACACACAGTCACATCTCTCATGATGCTGCAGGTAAATCTCCTCCAGAACCCAGTGAGCTCGTGTTTTCTTCCTGTAGAAACTCGGACCTGGAGAAAACTTCAGCACCTGACAACACACACACACACACACACACACACACACACACACAGACACACACACACACACACACACACACACACAGACACACACACAC
The DNA here is from genome assembly GCA_027564155.1 of Gymnocypris eckloni scoliostomus. Taxonomy (NCBI): domain Eukaryota; kingdom Metazoa; phylum Chordata; class Actinopteri; order Cypriniformes; family Cyprinidae; genus Gymnocypris; species Gymnocypris eckloni. The sequence continues at coordinate 1,320,945 of CM050417.1, forward strand.
ACACACAACAACTAAATGCAAGAGTCAAATAAATGTAGCATTTGTTTTGTAACTATAACCAGTTTAATTAAAAACATGTCACTATAACTAAACGTTAAATAAATCAAATCAAAGTCAGGGAATTATTTTGCTTAACTATAAAAAAATGTAAAATTAAAAAGGCAAGTTTTTTTCTTTAATAATTAAATAAAAATCAATTAACTTCAATAAAATTGTTGCTTTTACAACTAAATGATAAAAATCAAATTCAGCAAAATTTAACTTAATGTAACTAAAAATACAATTAAGTTCAGCCAATTGTGTTCTTTACAGACTAAATGTAAAAACAAAAACAGTACATTTAGTTTATAACTAAGAATCTAAAATCTAATTTAGCTAATTTAATTCTTTAAGAATTAAACCTATAATTAAATTCACCTAATTATTTTTACAAATAAATGTAAAAAGTTACATTCATCAAATGTGTTTTTAACTATAACAATTAAAATGATACGTGTTAACTATAACAATTAAAATGAACAAAAACATACAGAGAAATAAATTAAGAAAACATAAATAAAGATCAAGAAATACAAACCAAAAATAACCTTGCTTATACAAAATAAAACTTAAAATAAGGCTCTCGGTTCTATTGCAAGTTCTATCAACAGTATTAAAAATGATTATACAATAAACAGAAATAGCAGCAAACATTATAATACTCAGACTTTAAAAGCGTTTTAAATCAAAAATAAAGTGAAGAGCAAGTCTAAATGAGTTTCTGTGTTAATGGATATTAAGCAGCAGATGCTGTTTGTAGAATTAAACCCGGAACATTCCATAAGAATAACTGTAACAGTTTATTACAATATTTATTCCTCATCAAAATAACCAAAGCCAAAGCTGCAGGCGATTGTTTGACTGATCAGGGCAGAAAATAAACGATTTATCCTTTGATGTGTTTACCAATCGATATCCGTC
>CM050417.1:1324404-1326904 GCA_027564155.1 Gymnocypris eckloni scoliostomus
GCCGATAAGAGTCTCACGTTAACGCAGCACGCTAACGCCGATAACGCCCACCACTAAAAAATAATACAAATGAATGAAAAACATTCCTGAAATATTAAAAATAAATGAATTAAATTAAAAATCTAAATTATTTCAGCTACTTCAGCAATCATACCATTTCACATGTTCATTTAGTGTAAATAGACAAAAAATGCAAAACCAAAATTACAATAACTTAACTAAAAAATAAAAATAAATTAATATAAAAATCTAACTCAAAATATTAACAAAAACTAAAATAGTATACATCAATGACACTATAATATCACTGCTGTTTATATTTTTATATTTCATAAATATGTATAATATGTAAAAATAAAATTAAACATGCACAACAAATTACCAAAACTTAACTAAAACAAAGTGAAAAGAGAAAATCTAAAAATAAAGTCGAACTCAAAATATGAACAAAAACTACTATATTAATGATACTAAAATAACACCGTTTAGCTAATAAAATAAAACATTTGCTCATCTGCAGATCACTATATATTAAAACGTCTGCATAAATCTTTCTTATTGACTAGTGCTGGTTCGAATAAATAATACACAAGGTTTATGGATCAGTACTTTTATTACTTACATTAAGTACATTCTGAACTATTACTCAAGTAAAATGGAAAATGAGCACTAGTGTTTTTACTAGAGTATTATTTTAGTAGTACTTGATTTGTGCATTTCATCAACCAATGGAGTGAGTCTGGGGGCGGGACTATCTGTCTGACCAATGGCAGATGGAGGGAGTGTTTGGAAACCTGTTTGGAAACAGTCATTCATCGAAGTGCATTGTGGGATACCTCGTGTAGTTTGTTGACGGTTTTTCCGGAGCTGCAGCTGCAGGAGTTCCAGTTGTCGGTGCCGCAGGCGCAGTTTCCCCCGCAGCGCTGCACCAGGAGGCATCGTGGGAAAAACACGGCGCTGGTCGTCCTCAGCTCCTCGCGGAGATTCACTGAGAAGTTGCGCGGAGTGCAGCTGTACTGCTTCACGTCATCATAGAGACGGTCGAGATCAACTGAGAGGGAAAGAGAGCGAGACGGACGGGTTTACTACAACCACAGTGACCATCAAACTACATCCTGATCCCAGTACAAACATAAACCTAACAAACACTCTCCACTGGCAAAGTCATTTAAACATACAATGTTTCAACTTTACCAGGGCCGCACGATCAGTGTGTGTGTTTGTACTTTGTGAAGAACATTCCAGTGTGTTGTTTTGATTTTTTTCTCACTTATGACTCACATAATCACAATCTGTTCTGGATGGACAGAGAGGAAGGGAGGAATAAATGAAGAGAAGGGAGGAAATCACCTCCGTCTGCTTCATAAAAACTGAATGATTAACAGTGCCTGTCTCTGTCCTGTCTGTGTGTGCGTGCGTGTGTGTGTGTGTGTGTGTGTCTGTCTCTGCACTGTCTGTGCGTGCGTGCGTGCATGCGTGTGTGTGTGTGTGTGTGTGTGTGTGTGAGAGAGAGAGAGAGAGAGACTCACGCTTGTGTTTGCGGTCGCTGTGGAAGGTGCGTGGTCTGTAGTATTGTGTGTGTGTGTGTGTGTGTGTGTGTGTGTGTGTGTGTAGAGAGAGAGACTCACGCTTGTGTTTCGGTCGCTGTGGAAGGTGCGTGGTCTGTAGTATTGTGTGTGTGTGTGTGTGTGTGTGTGTGTGTGTGTGTGTGTGTGTGTGTGTGTGTGAGAGAGAGACTCACGCTTGTGTTTGCGGTCGCTGTGGAAGGTGCGTGGTCTGTAGTTGTGTGTGTGTGTGTGAGAGAGAGACTCACGCTTGTGTTTGCAGTCGCTGTGGAAGGTGCGTGGTCTGTAGTATTGTGTGTGTGTGTGTGTGTGTGTGTGTGTGTGAGAGAGAGACTCACGCTTGTGTTTGCGGTCGCTGTGGAAGGTGCGTGGTCTGTAGTATTGTGTGTGTGTGTGTGTGTGTGTGTGAGAGAGAGACTCACGCTTGTGTTTGCTCGCTGTGGAAGGTGCGTGGTCTGTAGTATTGTGTGTGTGTGTGTGTGTGAGAGAGAGACTCACGCTTGTGTTCGATCGCTGTGGAAGGTCGTGGTCTGTAGTATTGTGTGTGTGTGTGTGTGTGTGTGTGTGTGTGTGTGTGTGTGTGAGAGAGAGAGAGACTCACGCTTGTGTTTGCGGTCGCTGTGGAAGGTGCGTGGTCTGTAGTATTGTGTGTGTGTGTGTGTGTGTGTGTGTGAGAGAGAGACTCACGCTTGTGTTTGCGGTCGCTGTGGAAGGTGCGTGGTCTGTAGTATTGTGTGTGTGTGTGTGTGTGTGTGTGTGTGTGAGAGAGAGAGACTCACGCTTGTGTTTGCGGTCGCTGTGGAAGGTGCGTGGTCTGTAGTATTGTGTGTGTGTGTGTGTGTGTGTGTGTGTGTGTGTGTGTGTGAGAGAGAGAGACTCACGCTTGTGTTTGCGGTCGCTGTGGAAGGTGCGTGGTCTGTAGTATTGTGTGTGTG
>CM050417.1:1331904-1374404 GCA_027564155.1 Gymnocypris eckloni scoliostomus
TAGTTAAAGACCTTGAACGAAAAGGATCAATTATGATCTACAAACATGCGATGAATCCCAAAAGACACGCTGAATAAACTTCACCGTTAGAAACTGGATCATATTTCAGAAGAACATGAAACAATGCTTACAGAAGGCCTATGGTCTTCCTGAAGAGAAACTCTCCACATTAACAGACACACCGACAGCCTTAAACCAGTAGTTCACTCTAAAATATACATTTGCTCAAAATGTGCTCAAACTCAGGCCATGAGTGTGTTTCTTCATCAGATTTGGAGAAATCTCTCAGCAATGGATCCTCTGCTCTGTTGCTTCGGGCTAAAATATGAGTCCATAATTCATAACAACACTTCCTCCAGTGAAAAGTCCATCTCCTGTTGTTCCTCACATCACACACACATATCTGTTTACAGCTGTTTGTATTGTAAACGCTGCAGATTTCTCTCCTGATTCAGGAAGCGTTATTATGGATTATGAACTGTATTTTGACCAGAAGCAATGATTTGAAGTTAAAAACATCTTAATGGTGGATTTGTGTCTTCTCCAGATGATAACTGATGGACTGTGGATTATTGTGATGTTTTTATCAGACTCTCATTCTGACGGCACCCATTCACTGCAGAGCATCCATTGCTGAGACACTGATGCAGAAACACATTTCTCCAAATCTGATGAAGAAACAAACTCATGGCCTGAGTTTAAGCACATTTTGAGCAAACTTACATTCTTGGGTGAACTCTTCCTTTAATGAGTGTGATTCTGAAGAGTTTTAAGAGATGTTTTAAGCTGTCATTTCTCATTATAGAGCTTCTCCGTGTATATGTGATAGAGACAGAACTAAGCTCAGACTACTCGATTAAGTTTCTGCATTACATCAGTGTGTTTACACGCTCACACGTTCAGTCTCTCACGTTCTTGTACTGTCGCTCACACCTCTCTGTCTTATTCTGGCTCAGAAACAAAAGTCTTAAGCCAAACTTTTATAAGTTCATCTAAGGTAAAAAAGCATTTCAGGTAAGAAGCTGTTACTTGAAGCAGCCACCTGGTAACCACCCAGAACACCCTAGCAACACCCTAGCAACCATCCACAGCTCCAGTTTTGCACAAAACCCATTTAAAATGCTTAAAATTAAGATTCATCACATTTATGTTCAGCACGTGTCCGTTTTCATAGTTTCCCAAAGCTCTGAAGGAAATGTCCACATTTACAGTTTTACACTCACAGAAAACATATTGCATATTTATGCTAGCACCAGATTATCGCCGTTTTGGCCTGACTGGAGAAAAAAAGCCACGAGTAGTCGTAAAGCAGAATGGCTTTAGTCCCAATAAATGCTGTGAAATATTTCTCACACCATCTGCTATCGTCCAATAGCATCTGCTTTTCAGCGTGTGCACAGCTACAGTAAATAAACCTGAGATGAAACAGACACTTCTCGTTCTAGACCAACTATTCATTTTACATGATGATGTTTGTGCGTGTGTAATATTTGATATTACTTTTGGGGTTAAGATTTGTTCTTTTCTGCTCACTAAGGCAGCATTTATGTAATCATGTAATTCAATAAAAACAGTAATATTGTGAAATATGTTTATAATTTCTAATAACTTTTCTATGTGAATATAATGTAAAATTTAATTTATTTCTGTGATGCAAAGCTGTATTTTCAGCATCATTACTCCAGTCTTCAGTGTCACATAATCTTCAGAAATCATAATAATATTCTGATTAGCTGCTCAACAAACATTTATTATTATTATCAATGTTGAAAACAGTTGTGCTGTGATACATTGTATTTTTCAGGATTCACAGATGAATAGAAAGTTCAAAAGAACAGGATTTATTGGAAATAGAAATATTTTGCAACATTATAAATGTCTTTACTGTTACTTTTGATCAATTTAATGCGTCCTTGCTGAACAAAAGTATTAATTTCTTTTAAAAATAACCAGCCATAATGCACACAGCAGTGAAACTCACCAGCATTGAATAGCAGATTTGAAATCCTGGTTTTGCTACGAAGTAATCATCCGATTTGAAGGTGATTTTGATGAGGTTTGTTCTGGACGTGATCCGTGATGGAGCTCGTTGTCCGCACCAGCGGCCCCAGATGATGGTGCTGATTTCAGAAATATCCTCCACTTCCACATAATCATACCTGCAACACACAATCCTGTCAGTACACCACCTGCACGGGTGAAGCGAGCACCTGATCAAGTACATCACTTTAAAAATACCTTTCATCTGTTCATCAAATACATTTGAGTAGATACACATTAATATGATTATAATATCTGCAGTGATTTGGCTATCACAATTACAATTTAGTTTTATTTATATTCTATTATAGTATCTATTAGTATTTTGAATTAGCTGTTATTTGCATATTTTAATTTTACTTTAAGATTTAGGAATTTAGCGGAGTGGTTTTGTAAGTCTTATTAGTTTTTCATACACTGAACAAAATTATAAATGCAACACTTTTGTTTTGCCCCCTTTTTCATGAGCTGAACTCAAAGATCTAAGACTTTTTCTATGAACACAAAAGGCCTATTTCTCTCAAATATTGTTCACAAATCTGTCTAAATCTGTGTTAGTGAACGAGATAATCCATCCACCTCACAGGTGTGGCATATCAAGATGCTGATTAGACAGCATGATTATTGCACAGGTGTGCCTTAGGCTGGGCACAATAAAAGGACAATCTAAAATGTGCAGTTTTACTGTATTGGGGGGGTCCGGGGGGTCTGAAAACCAGTATCAGTATCTGGTGTGACCACTATATGCCTCACACAGTCCAACACATCTCCTTCACATAGAGTTGATCAGGTTGTTGAATGTACCTTATTGCGTACTGTTTTATAATTACTACAATACTGAGGTGCAGATAATTGCCACTATTTGCAATAAGTAGTATACAAATAGCAGAAAATCTTGCTATTTCAACAGTGTAAATTTGCACTTAATGTAAATAGCATATAGTTAAAAAATACAGCTATTTTCACTTAGCCACTGCCTTATTTTTATTACACATTTATTCTAATTAAAGCTCTTCATCTAATTGTATTAATATTTTATATTAATTTCAGCTTTATATAAATACACACAGGGTACATACAGTAACACAAAACCATGATGAGCGATGCAGTGATTGGTAATGTGATGTGACATCATTATTTTATCTAGATCATAGAATTTATTCGATTTTACACAGACAAATATATAATATATTAAGTTTCTTTTTTTGTCCTTGTTTCACTTCTTGCCTCTTTCTCATCCTATACATTCACCTCATCTCTCATCTGTATTTTTCCGGCTTTATTTTTAGTCTCGATGTCTCGAGGGTCTTTATAAAGTATCAGATTCACAGTAAAACATCTAACCTCAAGGACAAACCCGTAACCTGAGAGTCACCCCACACACACACACACACACTGCGCTCAGATCCTCGCTCTGATTGGCTTTCAGCTCATTAAATATTCACATCATGTTTTAACTCTTCAGGCCTTTATTTCTAGTCCAGAAATGCAGAATGAGAACCACAGGAATCTCAGAACCAACCCTGTTATTCCTTCCCACGTGTTACAACATGATTTAACCATGTAGGACATGCACCTGGAGGTCCTGGATCAACGTTACTATGAATGAATCAGATGTATAGCTATATAAAGGGCTTTAGGTTTAGATGCTTGTTAAACATTTACCATATAGACCAACCCAATGAGTCAAAATGACACTTTCTCAACTGATTAAATAGATTGAATTCATTATTCATGAACACTTCATGCTTAGCCCCATCCCTCTCTCTTCCTCTGCTTAAAACCTGTAAACAAATCTAATTCATTACTCATGAAATCAACTATCTGAAGCTCCGCCCTCACCTGCAGACTCTATTCTCCTCCCCCACTTAAAACATTTACATAGATCTAATGAATTATTCATGAACTCGCCCATTTTAAAGCGCCGCCCTCAAGGGAAAACTCCAGTCTCCGCCTCCACTTAAACTCTTAAATAGATCTAATTTATTATTCACGTACTTAACATTCATAAGCTCCACCTTCACCTAAAATCATTTTTGTCATCCACTTAAATCTCTTAAATAGATTTAATTCATTATTTATGAACTCATCCACCCTGAAGCTCCGCCCTCACCTGCAGACTCCATTCTCCTCCCCCACTTAAAACATTTACATAGATCTAATTAATTATTCATGAACTCGCCCATTTTGAAGCTCTGCCCTCACCTGAAAACTCCAATCTCCGCCTCCAATTAACTCTTACATAGAACAAAGTCATAATTAATAAACTCACCCATTTTGAAGCTCCGCCCTCAAGGGAAAACTCCAGTCTCCGCCTCCACTTAAACTCTTAAATAGATCTAATTTATTATTCACTTACTTAACATTCATAAGCTCCACCTTCACCTAAAATAATTTTTGTCATCCACTTAAATCTCTTAAATAGATTTAATTCATTATTCAAGAACTCATCCAGCAGAAGCTCTGTCTTACCTGAAAATTCCATTCTCCACCTTCACTTCAAAAATGTTTAAACGCATCTAATTCATTATTCATGTACTCATCCATTCTAACGCTCCACCCTCACCTGAAAACTCCATTAACTAACACTACTTAAAATTCTAAAATAGATCTAACTCATTATTGATTAAAGTATCCATCCGAAGCTCCGCCCTCACCTGCAGACTCCATTCTCCGCCTCCTCCAGTCCAAACTGAGCATCGAATTCCAGCAGGATGCACGTGTTGGGCGGCGAGAGCAGTTTCCATGACAACAGCAGGTTTCGGGGGTATGAGCTGGGGAAGCGCGGGCTCTGGACACAACCTCCGCCCTTGACCATTATGACCTCTTCCTTCCGGTACAAGTCTGTGAGGTGATTGCTGTCTGTTACTGGTCACAACTTGGACAGGTTAGTGCGTTTACTCTGAGACAAACACACACACACACACACACACACAACACACTGATATACACAAATACAAACAACACATACAAAGGTTTGAATCTGTTTCATTTCAGTTCAGTTCAGAAAACAGCATAAATTCAGCTCAAATGTAATTCTCTTAACAAAATAGACCAGTTACTTCTAATTCTCTTGAGGAAACAAATTAAGACAATTTTGAAGGGAATCCATTTGCTGTAGGTGTAAAGTGCTTTTATTTACATCCAAACCAAACGAGTTCCATTCAAAATTGTCTTCATTTAAATAAATAAATTCACTTCTAGTTCCGTTTCGGAAGTAAAGTGAATTTCATTCTGATGCTCTTTGTGAAGTGGCCTTAATTCACTTTTGATTCCCCTAAGCAAACTAACCCAATTCACTTTTCTCTCCCTTTTTTTTTTTTTTAAAGAAGAGTCTATTCAGATACAAAGTAAACTAAATTCACTTCTGATTCTCTTTACAAAATACAAGAGACTTCTAATTCTGTTCGGGAACTGGTGTTTATTTATTTCTGATGCTCTTTGGGAATAATGTGAATTGCCTTCTGATTCACTTCAGGAAAAGAACAGACTTCACTTTGGATTCACTTCAAGAAAAGAACAGACTTCACTTTGGATTCACTTCAGGAAAAGAACAGACTTCACTTTGGATTCACTTCAGGAAAAGAACAGACTTCACTTTGGATTCACTTCAGGAAAAGAACAGACTTCACTTTGGATTCACTTCAGGAAAAGAACAGACTTCACTTTGGATTCACTTCAGGAAAAGAACAGACTTCACTTTGGATTCACTTCAGGAAAAGAACAGACTTTTTGGATTCACTTCAGGAAAAGAACAGACTTCACTTTGGATTCACTTCAGGAAATGGGATTCACTTCAGGAAAAGAACAGACTTGACTTTGGATTCACTTCAGGAAAAGAACAGACTTCACTTTGGATTCACTTCAGGAAAAGAACAGACTTCACTTTGGATTCACTTCAGGAAAAGAACAGACTTCTCTTTGGATTCACTTCAGGAAAAGAACAGACTTCACTTTGGATTCACTTCAGGAAAAGAACAGACTTCACTTTGGATTCACTTCAGGAAAAGAACAGACTTCACTTTGGATTCACTTCAGGAAAAGAACAGACTTCACTTTGGATTCACTTCAGGAAAAGAACAGACTTCACTTTGGATTCACTTCAGGAAAAGAACAGACTTCACTTTGGATTCACTTCAGGAAAAGAACAGACTTCACTTTGGATTCACTTCAGGAAAAGAACAGACTTCACTTTGGATTCACTTCAGGAAAAGAACAGACTTCACTTTGGATTCACTTCAGGAAAAGAACAGACTTCACTTTGGATTCACTTCAGGAAAAGAACAGACTTCTCTTTGGATTCACTTCAGGAAAAGAACAGACTTCACTTTGGATTCACTTCAGGAAAAGAACAGACTTCACTTCGGATTCACTTCAGGAAAAGAACAGACTTCACTTCTGATTCACTTCAGGAAAAGAACAGACTTCACTTTGGATTCAGTTCAGGAAAAGAACAGACTTCTCTTTGGATTCACTTCAGGAAAAGAACAGACTTCACTTTGGATTCACTTCAGGAAAAGAACAGACTTCACTTTGGATTCACTTCAGGAAAAGAACAGACTTCTCTTTGGATTCACTTCAGGAAAAGAACAGACTTCACTTTGGATTCACTTCAGGAAAAGAACAGACTTCTCTTTGGATTCAGTTCAGGAAAAGAACAGACTTCACTTTGGATTCACTTCAGGAAAAGAACAGACTTCACTTTGGATTCACTTCAGGAAAAGAACAGACTTCACTTTGGATTCACTTCAGGAAAAGAACAGACTTCACTTTGGATTCACTTCAGGAAAAGAACAGACTTCACTTTGGATTCACTTCAGGAAAAGAACAGACTTCACTTTGGATTCACTTCAGGAAAAGAACAGACTTCACTTTGGATTCACTTAAAAAAACTTTTAATTCTGTTTAGGAAGAGATTATTATTTACTTCTGATGCTATTTGGGAAATGATCTGGATTCACTTCTAATTCAATTCCAGAAAACAACCTTAGTTCACTTATAATTCACTTCAGGAAAGGAGCTAAAGTCATGTTTGATTCCCTTCAGAAAAAAATACTTCACAAAATTCTGAATCTTATTATAATGAGATAATAATGAGCTTATTATTGTTCACGAAGTGATGTGAATTTACATTTGAGGCGCTTTTTGAAATGACCCAAATTCACTTCTGATTCGCTTCTCAAAAAATAACCAAATTCACTTCTAAATCTCTTCAGGAAAAGAACAAGTGTCTTGATTCTCTTCAGAAAAGGAGATTAATTCTTTTTTAATTCTGTTCAGGAAGTGAAGACAGTTTACACACATTATTTTGGGAAGTGATCTGAACTGACTCCTGATTCTCTTTAGAGAAAGAACATAATTTACTTTTGATTCTTTTGGGGGAAAGAACATGAATGACTTGAATCACTTCAGAAAAGTGAACCGAATTAACACCTGATTATGAAGAAATAACCTAAAATCCCTTCTGATTCTCAATCAATTCATTATAAGAATTTGAGCTCAATATCTGAACTGATTTCACTGAAATGAACCACAGAATCTCCGACAGATCACAAACATGAGCAACACAAGAGAAGACAGGAATGGAGAAATGACAGGTCTATAGAAAAAGACAGACATGCTTTTAGCCCACAAAAGTCAAATATTAAAAGTAGCAGATGTTATGCAACAGGAAAACAAAGATCATTCAATGTGACAGTTCATGAAACTTTAAATCAGTCCAATGAGCATATCTGATCGCTGTAAAGAAAACGAAAGAATTCATGGTTCGCTAAACAAAAGTGACGACATGAACAGTGACCTGATATGATGTCAAAAATGATGCAGCCATGATGATTTTTTTTATTTCCAAAAGCTCCTTGACTCAGGAACACCATAGCATTCTCTCTCACACACACACACACACACACACACACACACACACACACACACACACACACATTACTGATCCATGCATGCAGCAAACACTTGTGATTATGGCTATACTGCAGGAACAGGGCCACCATCCATCACCATGACAGCCTGCTGACCAATGAGCTTTTAAATGAACTTAACACACAGTAATAAGGCTGTGCGCTACACACACACACACACACACACACACACACTACTCGCTTATCCCCTTCTATAAGTGTTATACTGACAGACAGTCTAGCAGCTTGGAGTTGAACAGCCTCGTTTACACAATCTCACACACACTGTACTTCATTAACACCAATTTGCTTCAACTTTTTAACAACTAATACATACACACTAATCACACACACAGCTCTAAAAGCTCTTAAAGTTTGGTGTGTTAAAATATGAGCTGTCGTCTGTTATTGTGAAGAGCTAAATACATCAGATTCAATGTTCATGACAGGCATCAGGACAGAAGAAAGTAGGTTATGTTTCATAAAGTAGAGAGTTGCTGAATACAGTACACACTTCTTCTAAGATAAAATCCCCACAGAAAGAGAACCTCATGAATGACTTAAAACATGTTACATAATTAACAATAATCTGATGAGAATAAAAATACACAGCACACACAAATGCGCACACAAATTAGGCAAAAGGTCAATGTTTAACTTGGTTTAATTAGTTTTATCATTAATATCTGGATTAAGTGTACATTTAATTAGGTGATATGGTACATTTTTAATTCAATTTAATGCATTAATCATCGGTAAAATATGGTATTGGGTCAATTACAAGTATATTTAATTATGTACTGTAATATGGTCAATTTTCAATTATGTTTAATTTGTTCTCTTTGTGTTATTTTCTTAAGTGTATTTACTTAAGCAATATGGCTAATTTTAACTTGATTTCATTTTTTATCTGTAAATTCTGATATTAAATTAATTACAAGTATATTTAATTAGGTTATATGGTCAATTTTTTATTGATTTATCATTAAGGTCTGGTATTAAGTGAATGACAATTATTTTTCATATGGTACATTTTTAACTAAATTGATTTTTTATTATTATTTAGTTATTGTATTAAGTAAATTACAAGTATTTATTATAATCTCTAGCTTGTATCTGCTCCATGTTATTACCGTTAACTAAAAACTATCCAAAAACAATTATGTTAATTGAAATCAAGGTTAAATTAAAATATTTTTTAATAATTATAAAAATATATAAATATTAAATGAAAAACTTAAATAAAAATTTCAATTAATTGAAAACTGCATTAGCAACTAACTGAAATTAGTTTAAATCATAAATTATATGAACAAATAAATAAAATTAATTGAACCTAATTAGTAATATTTAAATAAACTAATAAAAAGCTAATTTGAAATATTAATAATGTACATATATTACTCAAATATTGCTCTATGCCATCCAGGATGGATTGCTTTTACTGAGCTTGTTTCAATTCGTTATATGGTTGCCAACTGTGTCTGAGAATTTAGTCTGTGATAAATATAAACGAGTCTTTCAGTGTAGTCAGAATTAATAATAGATTGATCTCATTATACGACATCAAAGGTGTGTGCTGTGTTGAAGTGTTTTGAACTGACATATTTCTGAAGAGCAGAGAAAAAATAAAACAAATCTAGACGTGTGTGTGTGTGTGTGTGTGTGGGTGTGTGTGTGTGTGTGTGTGTGTGTGTGGAGTGAGTGTGTGTGAGAGAGAGAGTGAGAGAGTGAGTGAGTGAGTGAGTGAGTGAGTGTCAAGTCACCTTTATTTATATAGCGCTTTTAACAATACAAATTGTAACAAAGCACTGCACAATATCAAAATAGGCAAAATGTGTCAATAATGTAAAATGACAGGATTTAACACTCAATTATCTGTTGAATGCATTTCATTATTGAATTTAGTAATGGCATTGTCCAGCTTAGTTCAGTTTATAATATCTGTGCAATCAAGTCGATGATATCGCTGGAAATGAAGTGTCCCCAACTAAGCAAGCCAGAGGCGACAGCGGCAAGAGCAGAGAAATTTGAAATGTTTCTCAACAAGTGAGTGGTGGTGAGTGGTGGTGAGTGTGTGTGTGTGTGAGAGTGGTGTGTGTGTGAGAGAGTGAGAGGTGAGTGGTGAGTGAGAGAGTGAGAGAGTGAGTGGTGGTGAGTGAGTGGTGTGTGAGTGAGTGAGTGAGTGAGTGAGTGAGTGTGTGAGTGTGAGTGTGTGTGAGTGTGTGTGTGTGAGTGTGTGAGTGAGGAGTGAGTGAGTGAGTGAGTGAGTGGTGAGTGTGAGTGTGTGAGAGAGTGAGTGTGGTGAGTGAGTGAGTGAGTGAGTGAGTGAGTGAGTGGTGAGTGAGTGAGTGAGTGAGTGAGTGAGTGAGTGTGTGTGTGAGTGTGTGAGAGAGTGAGTGAGTGGTGAGTGGTGGTGGTGAGTGGTGTGAGTGAGTGAGTGAGTGAGAGAGTGAGAGTGTGTGAGAGAGTGAGAGAGTGGTGAGTGAGTGAGTGGTGAGTGAGTGGTGAGTGAGTGGTGGATGTGTGAGAGAGTGAGTGAGTGTGAGGTGAGTGAGTGAGTGGTGAGTGAGGAGTGAGTGTGTGTGTGTGTGAGTGAGGAGTGGTGAGTGAGTGAGTGAGTGAGTGAGTGGTGAGTGAGTGAGTGAGTGAGTGTGTGTGTGAGAGGTGAGTGAGTGAGTGAGTGAGTGAGTGAGTGAGTGGTGTGTGTGTGTGTGTGTGTGTGTGTGAGTGAGTGAGTGAGAGAGTGAGTGAGTGAGTGAGTGAGTGAGTGTGTGTGTGTGTGTGTGTGTGTGTGTGAGTGAGTGAGTGAGAGAGAGAGTGTCTGGCTCACAATGAAGGTCATCCTGGTCAAGAACCGCCCACTTCGACAGGAAGAGACGGTCTGATTGACATATACAGCCATCGGTCACAGTTCATTGTGTTTTAATGTGCCTTTTGAGGTCAAGTTCATCAGAAATAGTTGATAAAACACTAACTTACACTACCAGTCAAACGTTTTTGAACAGTAAGACTTAATGTTTAAAGAAGTCTCTTCTGCTCAGCAAGCCTGCATTTATTTGATCCAAAATACAGCTAAATTTAACATTTTGAAAATATGTTTACTATTTAAACCATTTTCTATTTGAATGCATTTTAAAATGTAATTAACAAAACAGATAGTTCCGGTCCTTGATTCTGATTGGTTGAGCCAAGTTCGAAGCTGTTATACATTACTCTACAAACATACACATTTGTTTACGTCTGTGTGTTGCTCGGCAACCACTTTGTTGTAACCACAACCGTTTCTGAGGAACTACGTTGTTTGGTGGAGGAATAATGTCTTTATTAATATCATTACACTTTATTTGCTCGGTTTTATTTTGTGAAACCTTACTACGTAAGTGGAATAACAGTTTTATAAAAGCAATTAGCCCTGTGAAGCCATGATTTACAGTGAATTCATGACAGTTAAGGGGTTTAGGCACTCATGTCTTCACGTCGTGTCTAACAACGCCTCTTAGCGGTTATAAATTCACTGTAAATCACGCCTTCTTGGGGCTTATTGCTTTATTATTCCTGTGAATTTTTAACATCATTACTCCAGTCACACGATCCTTCAGAAATCATTCTAATTTTCTGCTCAAAAAACATTTATTATTATGTTGAAAACATAATATAAACAAACCTAAAACATGAATAGATTTTTTCAGGTTTCTTTCATGAATAGAAAGTTCAGAAGAACAGCATTTATCTGAAAAATAAATCCTTTGTAACATTATACATATTTTATTATCACTTTTGATCACTTTAAAGCATCCTTGCTAAATAAAAGTATTAATTCCCCCCCAAAAAAAAAAAACATTATACTGACTCCAAGCTTTTGAACTGTATAGTGTATAATGTTACAAAAGCCTTTTATTTCAGATAAATGCTGATCTTTGCCTCTTTTAATTCATAAAATAATAAAATTCATGTAAAATATATATATTAATATATATTCATATAAAGTTATTTTAAATAGTAAAAATATTTCACAACAATATTACTGCTTTTGGTGTACTTTGCATCAAATAAATGCAGGCTTGAGGAGCAGAAGATAAATCTTTAAAAACACTTAAATCTTACGGTTCAAAAACATTTGACTGCTAGTGTTCATAAAAATAAAACATCAAACAATACTACGATAGCAATCATCCGTAGTCTCAAATAAGATCAGTCAGTGAAAAACATTTCACCACTCAACAGATATCTCAAGAATCATACATTTGACCAGTTCATAAAACATGTTCTGTCTCGGTTTCTTTCTCAATATTTCAACAAAGTTATTTCAATTTTCAGAGCTGGATGATGATGAGAGCGAACAATCATTTTATTCTTCAATCTTGCCCAAATCATATTTCATTCTATAAAAAAATACCTACCTACATGCATACGTACATACCTAACTAATTACAATACAATAAAAACATGCCCAGCCCAAATCAGATTTTATTCCAAAATTTGAAATAAATATAAAATAGTAAAAATAAAAAAAATAAAAATAACAAAATACTACTAATATAAAATCTAATAAAAACAGAATTAAACAAAAATACAAATATAAAATAAAGTATAAAACTAAAATAAAACTAATAAAATACAATGCATGAAAGAAAGAAACCATATCTGTCATAAGCAAAACGGCCATTCAAATTATGCAAAATATATTTTCCTTTTCTCTCTATTTTCTCTACAGATAAATCCATCTGAAGACATGAAGCATTTCCTGGGACAGGAGTTCAGAAAGCATGTGTTTCTATTGACAGCTAGAGGTCAGAGGTCAAGACGTAGGTATGTGTGTGTGACCCCGCTGTCAGACAGCTTCAGCTGAACTTACAGAAGCATCGAGACACGACACACTCAGACTCCCACCCTGAGGACGCGTGTGTGTGTGTGTGTGTGTGTGTGTGTGTGTGAGTGAGTGAGTGAGTGAGTGAGTGAGTGAGTGAGTGAGTGAGTGAGTGAGTGAGTGAGTGTGACCCCGCTGTCAGACAGCTTCAGCTGAACTTACAAAATCATCGAGACACGACACACTCAGACTCCCACCCTGAGGACACGTGTGTGTGTGTGTGTGTGTGTGTGTGTGAGTGAGTGAGTGAGTGAGTGAGTGAGTGAGTGAGTGAGTGGGTGTGTGCGAGTGAGAGTGTGTGTGTGTGTGTGCGTGAGGTGTGTGAGTGTGTGGCGTGAGTGCGTGTGCGTGTGAGTGTCTCTGTGCGTGTTGCGTGCGTGTGTGTGGCGTGTGCGTGTGTGTGTGTGAGTGTGCGTGTGTGAGTGTGTGTGTGAGCGTGAGTGTGTGTGCGTGTGTGTGCGTGTGTGAGTGTGTGTGTGTGTGAGCGTGTGCGTGTGTGTGTGTGTGTGTGTGTGTGTGTGTGAGTGACTGGCGTGTGTGTGTGTGTGCGTGTGTGTGTGCGGAGTGAGTGAGTGAGTGTGTGGAGTGTGTGTGTGTGCGTGTGTGTGTGTGTGTATGAGTGAGTGTGTGTGTGTGTGTGTGAGTGTGTGTGTGTGTGTGTGTATGCGTGTGTGAGAGTGTGTGTGTGTGTGTGTGTGTGAGTGCGCGTGCGTGTGTGAGCGTGTGCGCGTGTGTATGCGTGTGTGAGAGAGTGTGTGTGTGCGTGTGTGTATGCGTGTGTGAGAGAGTGTGTGCGTGTAAGTGTGTGTGTGTGTGTGTATGCGTGTGTGAGAGAGTGTGTGTGCGCGTGTGTATGCGTGTGTGAGAGAGTGTGTGTGCGTCCATCTATTTGTAGTTTCTCTCACCTCGCGTGCTGCTCTGGTCTTGAGTGAGAGATCACGCTGAAACTGTTACACAGTTGGAACTCAAAGCAGAATCTATTTCTGGACGTCTAGATCCACACAAAACACACGTTATATCAGCACACTCGCCTCCGTTTATTAGTGCACTAATATTCTATTCTCGTATCCATAGCAACCAAATGTTCCATCAGGATTTATTGTGAAGAAGTTGAATGACATCATTATCAGACTCCTGTATTACCAGACAATTCTGTTTAAATATGATTATTTTGAGATTTAACAACATAATACTGAAATATACAGTGTTAATACTGCATAAATAAATATTTTGCATAAAATAAATATAATTTTACATATAATAAAATCTACTAAAACCGAAAAAAGGTATTTAGTTGCCTCATTTCTCATTGTATCATTATTTTAACATGTATCACAATTATTGTAACTGTAAAAAAAATCATAGCTAATAAAAATATATACAAACTACTAAAAATGAGACAAACAACAAAATTACTAAAAATCTGCAAAAATGAGATATTGCATAAAATATATGAAGAGAAGATTATTATTCTTGATTTTCACCAAATCGAGCCACATAATAATAATTTTGCTGTTCAGAAGTCTGTACATAACCTATTTGATTGTACTGAGTGTGATATTGGAATAATACTGTACTGTTTGTAATTTAACATAAACAATATTCTCTTATCGATTGACTTTGAATCACTTTGATGACGGCAAACACAAAGCGCCGTGTTCCTGGGAGAATTCAGGGAAGAGTTTAAGCAGCTGTTTATATTCCTTACAAGGCGTTGATGCTGAACGGTACAAACATATTACTGCAAAAATAATAACTCCCAGGAAACAAGCCTCCAGTGCACAGAGCATGTTCAACACAGATAATCAAGCGTTTCTCATTATTTCTGCATCCCTGATCAGATTCTTCTTCATACACGGAGCAAATGTAACTAATTACTGCACTTAAACGAGTGTTGCAGTTACACATTACATTTTGCATGCTACCTAGCTTTTTAGCAGTTTATACATCTACAAAAGATGTGATATCACCAGCTACAGGGCACTGAATGTACTATATCTTGTGCATCTTGCTCTTACTCACCCAAACTTGTCAACAAGGCTACTTTACATGAATGCGAGCTCCTTAGCAAGTAGTTGTGAATCCCATGTATACATGAGATGAGGACACGACTGCCGCTGAAACCAGCACATCCAGAGCAAGAAGACCGCGGCTGTATCCGAAATCACCCCCTATACCCTCATCCACTACTCCCTACAGTAGTCCACTCATGCAGTTCACTTGAAGGAGTGAATGAAAACGAGTGTATTCAGACACCGGAAGGACTGCCGCACGCTTAGTTAGCTTGCTGTTTAATAATCATTTGAAACGGGCCGCTCCAGTAGTAAGATTAAAGGATGTGTCTTAAACTCTGTCACGGAAATGATGTATAAACCCTAAAAGTCAATTTACAGTTAATTTGTACCTGTGTTGTATTACGGACGGGCTTCTAAATGAACGGATGATTCAGCTGCGGGCGCCATCTTCTGGCGAGACGCGGGAATTCATTCGGCGCGCGGCTCTCACGGTGCATTATGGGGATTCTCTAGAAGTTGAGTGTACGTCGGTTGTACACTCGTTTTTGCGGTGCATTGTGGGATTGAATGAGTGCACGAGAACATCCACTATGGGTTCAAACACCACTTAAAATGGCTGTCCCCTACAGGGGACATAGGGGGCGATTTCGGATACAGCCATTGACTTTAATTTTACTTAACATTATTTTATTTTGTTTTCAGAAAATAAGTGTGATTGCTCTCCTCTCAAATCAGCTCTTTCTCGTTGTTAATGCATTTCCTGTGCCTTGTCCTGGACCTTTATGTCACTTCCTGTCTCCCGTGGTGTTTGTAGTCAGCTTGTATCTTATCTTGTTCAGCTTGTTAGCCTCCTGTATATAAATATACAGCCCTGGTGTTGCTTTAGTTCTTTGTGAGTTGTTGGATGTAATGTTGTCTGTTTTCCTGTGGTTTTTGGCTTATTGTTTGTTCTAGTTTGTCATGAAATGCCTGCACATAGATCCTCTCCTCTGTCTGTTTCCCAGCTTCTCCACGACGTTACAGTTTTTGACTCGCATGTCTCTTTGACTAGTTCATATTTGAGCCTATATTTAGTATAAGTAAAATACTTAAGTACTGTTAAAATCAGATACTCTAATACTTTTACTCAAGCTGTTTTGGAATTAGTGACTTGTAGTAGAGTAATTTTTACTGTAAGGTATCTGTACTGTTACTCAAGTATGGTTTTCAGGTACTCTTTACACCTCTGATGAGGAGAGTGTTGACACACACACATACGCCACACACACACACAGCACGCACACACACACAGAGCACACACACACACACACACACACACACACACACACACACACACACACACACACACACACACACACACACACACACACACACAGACACAGACACACACACACACACACACACACACACACACACACACACACATCACTCGTGAGAAAGTAAATCAATTAGTGCTCGACTGCGGCGTCATGAAAGCCAAGGCTTCAACACTCCAGCCAGCTCTTATTAACACACGCTGGATACTGAATTCACCTCCACCCCTTGTGTTTTACTCACATGGCTCTTGACTTATTAAACGAAGCACAAGGTTTACTACCCGAGCAACTGCCATCGCAATGAACAGGAATGCTAATGGATGGTTTCTCCGTGCTAGCAACACATGCTAGAACTTGGACAAACAACAATTTTTTAATTTTTTTAATTCTGTTTTCTGTTGTAACTGTTTTAATTTGTCTGGATTTTCTTAATGTACTGTTCTGTATATGAACAAAAACTGTATTTGTTTTACTTATATTAATTTATACAACTTTAATAATTTAATACAGTTGTATTAAATATTGTATTTGTATTTATTGCATTATTATTATTTTATTTTTGTTACAAATTACATATATTTTTTCAGAAATTCAATTTTTCTAGACTCTTTCATATTTTATATAAATTGAATTAAAAACTTTACCAATTTTTTTTACAGTCAATATTTTCATATTTATTTATATTTAAGGTAATGTACTTAATAATTTTATAAAAAAATATAAATCGCCAAAACCTGTGGTTCATTTTTTTATAAAAATTAATAAAACATTACTATTTTAATACTTTTTTATTTATAGGATTAGATATCTATAAACAGTATTTTAGGTTTTTAGATTGTGTTTTACAGTGTAAAAAAAATTTATATAAAAAAAAACATTGGTAATCCAATAAGTTAATTAATAATTTAACCATTTAACAACAATACGTCCCCATGAAATCTATTATGTTTTTACTAATTATTTTGATTTTTTCTGGCTTCTGCGTTTTAAGATTTAATATATATGTATCATCAAAAACTGCGGTAATCAAATGAATTTGTTAAAATGTAATTTAATCTGGCTTTTAAAATGCAATCACATGAAAATACTTTTTTTCTTCACAACAAAACATTGCATTTTTGTCAAATAAAGTGCTGAAGCAGTCAGCGGGGAATATGTAGGGAAATGGGAATTTACAAAACACTGTAAAGTGTTTGACAGGCAATCAAATTCTGCAGCGCTTAGAGTATTCAATCTATTTTACTCTAATTAACTTATGCACTTTGTTTCAACAACATTGTTAGAATAATAATTTGTTTGCATGCAGACATAAAGGGAATAAGAGATGTGTGTCGTCGTCATACAGACATGCAGCTCACAGATGTCTGATTTCATGAGAGAAACACTGAGCTAATGGAGATGAAACACCCAGTGCTGAAACATGCCCACCCGAGACACACACACACACACACACACACACACACACACACACACACACACACACACACACACACACACACACACACACACACACACACACACGTCAAACGACTTAATCACACGGATCTGCGACTGAGGGTTCTAGCTTTTGTCTGTCCAGGTTTATAGCTACTTTTACAGTCATGGATTCCTCCATCACACACACACACACACACACTCAGAGAATAACTGGAGCCTGATGTGTTTTCTGTTTGAAACGATGAAAGAATGTGCACATACTGCACTAGCACACAGCTGTGTGTGATACAGACAGAAATATGCTGAGTAAAGAAACGCATCCTTCTGTCTGCATGTAAATGTGACAGAAAACAGGCCGCCGCATTCACACACTAACGGAAACACCTTTAAAGACTTTTTTGTTCATATACTCATACAATATCAGATCGCCTGCAACACACACACACACACACACAATGCTACAGGAAAAAATTCAAGAAGTGGGTGTGTGTGTGTGTTGTGGGGAATCCCACACCAGATTCCTCATGACTGATGGTTGGGTGTGAACCGGGACACCCTGTGACTCACTGCCCTAAAATAACTATATTTCAGCTGTTTTACCACACACACACACACACACACACTGTCCACAGCTCAACAACTCTGTCACAGATGCTCAAACACAACAGCCACATCATACATATACACACACACACACACACACACACACACACACACACACCTGTGCAAGGGTAGCTGACACGTCAAACAGTGGGAATTGTTTCCAACTATTTAAACATAATTTCCTAATTCTTTCAATTTTTTATTCATGCAAAGAATTATGCATGTAATGTTAAAGTAAAAATGTCAAAAACACAACAAAATTATTCATTTTAACTCAAATTAAAATGAAAACAGAAAATACATAAAGAAATCTCAATGGTAAAATAACCCGGTTACATGCCATTTTTAAGGTCCCATTAATTGAGAGCAGGGTTATTACAGTTCAAACTAAACCTAAAAAGAGTTCATTTAAATTAAAAAACACTTAATTTATTTTAGCTAGTTATCAAAGCAACATTTCTCAAAAAAAAAAAACACGGTAGACATTTAAAACACAACAAAATCACTAAATTGTGATTAGATTGTTGTAACTTTTGTGTTACTAAAATAAAACTGATTCAGATATCACATATAATATATTTTTAATAATTTATGGTTAATTTAAATTGTCTTGCAGTGCGTCAAGTAAAATATTAAAAGTACAAACTTCAAATTATACACTGCAAGTCTATTTAAATGAACCAAAAATTATTCAAAATAGATTAAAAAAATCTAAAATAAATTTAAAACTCCAAATGTTCCAAATATTAAAAATCATAATGATGGAAAAAAATCATGTTATTGGTCAATATCCCTAATATTGCAGTAAACATTTTAACATTCACCACAGGTGTCAGAGAACACACACACACACACACACACACACACACACACACACACACACACACACAGGTCCCAAAATAATAATCAAGCTTTTCATCACATTAAATCTTAATAAGCAATGTTTACACTGCATTCAAGCTTTTCATCAGTTTATCCATTCCTGGGAATCGAACCCATGGCCTTGTGTTGCGAGCATCATACTCTACTGTTTGAGCTACAAGAGTTCAGGAACAGGTTAAAGATCCTCCTACCACAGTAACTCAGTGCAGAGAAGAACAGACTGTTGAAATCAGGCATGTGATCAGAGAGCTGCAGACCTGTCATAACACGCTTCAGCTGATCACAACATCAACCAAACCTGAGGAGCATTCATGCCTGTTCACATCCACAGGGACCACAGAAAGCATCCGCAGCACTTCTGAATGTCATGCATAGATCACCAGATATCAAAGCAAGAGATCTGAGCTCAACTAGTGGCACTTAGAAGCATTTGGTAATTTGAACTAACTGCTGTCAAAGTACTTCAGCAGACACGAGAAACGGTCTAAAACTCATTACATTAGATCATAAAATACAAGTGACATTTATTTCACAAGCACTTTTTACAAGTAAAACTCAGCAAAAACAGTCTTGCATGGGTTGAAATCTAAAATACTAGTTCTGGTGTTGAACGCAATGATGTGAAAAGCCACTTTGTGCTTGTTTGTGATTAAACCGCTAACATGGAACTAACTTTATGTTCTGTTACGATTCTCTCAAAGTTATGAACAAACGTTAATAGAATGTGTTTAAGAATTTAATTTGAGAATTTAAAAATATATCGTTTAAAACAATACTTTGTTCACATAATATTTGAGTTTAATGTTCTTTAAATGTTGTTGAGAACATTCAAAAGTAACATTCCCATGATTTTTGCTAAATTTGACTTTTGCATAAACAAAAACGTTCAGAGAACATTCAGGAACAAAGTGTTCATAACCGAAAGGTAACGTTAGTAAATCGCTCTTATACCACACATTGTTAGCTTAGTCCTGGAACATGTTGATAGTTAATGTGATGGACTACTACACCTGCTATCTACAACACCTGTGAACTTGAGACTTCATCCATGCACTAAAAAGTAGCTTACTACGACAGCGAGACTTCAAAACGAATGAAAAGGAAGCTTTTGAGCTCAGATGACACCCGCTTTGATATTTCTAAGTGTCCTAAAAGACTTTTGGGTCAGCGTCTCTTCCGAACTCACCATTGCTGCGTGCGTTTGAAGCCCTCAGCGCCTTGGAGGACATCACCTGGGCCTGTGTGGCGTAATTCTCACCGCTCAGCACCGCGACGAGGGAGCACACGAGCAGCCACATGATTTGGAACCGAACCGTCCACCGATGCGTGATCCAGAAGCGCCACATGGACCCGAAGTTTCCACCGCAGCGCTGTTCGTCCTCTAACAGGTTCATATAAACCAAGCCGCGGAATCCAAAACCTCCGACTTTATCTGCGTCTGTCCCGTTTGACCCCGAGCTTATAATTCCACAAGAATACTTTCCATTCCTTAAACATTCACGGAAACCCGAGGACGCGAGAAAAGTGTATAACGCGCGGGGTGCCGACGGATCCCCAGAGTTCACACATCAAACTCCAGCTGAAAGATCGGGTTGCTTGAGCTGCTGAGAGATGGAAGGAGAAAGAAAGGAAGCCCAGGAGGGCTGGACCCCCTTCATCCAGTCAGGACGAGGAAATAGCGTTGTACTGAGTGTTTGCGGCAATACTTTCCCTCGGTGCGTAACGCTGCCACTCTTTTCCTGTTTGTTTCGCCGCAAAGAAAGTTTTGGGTTTCCCTGAGGAGAAACATCAACCGCTACGGCGTTACGCACGGGATTCAAGCATTCCGCAAACTGCAGGCCATGACTTGAATTCAGCACTCTTTCTCAGTGAATTAGCCTACTATAAGAGTGTTTATTAAGTCTAATGGGAAGAAAGATCATTTAATAAGTGCTTACTTAAAGGGATAGTTCACCCAAAATGAACATTCTGTCATTTACTCACCCTCAAGTAGTTCCAAACCTGTATGAATGTTTTTGTTCTGCTGAACACAAAGGAAGATATTTTGAAGAAAGTTTATAATCAGGCTGTTTTGGGGCACCTTTAGTAGGAAAATAAATACTATTGAGTCAATGGTGCTCCAGAACTGCTCTGTTTCCCTCATTCTTCAGAATATCTTCCTTTGTGTTCAAGAACAAATACATTCATACAGGTTTGGAACTACTTGAGGGTGATATTTTTTTGGGGAACTATCCCTTTAAGGGCTTCCTCATGAACAATTGCACCTTATCAGATCAGGACATATTTCCGCTCTGGGATCTGAATTATTGGAAGTGTTTGCTATGGAATAAAAACTACATAGTGCACTGTATACTGCATACTACTTTTTAAATAGTACATGAAGATAAGCATTTCAAACAGCAGTACGCTTGTCACATGACCTCATCACGTGTTTTTAATTACACAAGTTCAAGGTTCAAGAGATTCAAGATTTGTATTCATCTCATACACAGTTATACAGAATATAACCAGCAGTGAAATGTAAGTCAGGTCCGCTCCATGGACAGTGCAATTATATGTAACACAAACACAAGAGAATATACATAAATATAGATGTAAAAAATAAAAAAGAATAAAATGAGCAATAAAATGTTTTGCATCTAATTATCAACTCATTTCCATTTAGTCATTTTGCAGACACTTTTATCCAAAGCGACTTACATTTGGAGTAATACATAAAGCGATTCATCTTGAAGAGGCAATCAGAGGAAGTGCTCTTATTGTTCAAATAAGTACAAGCTAGCAAGGGAAGAAGAGAAAGATAAAGAGAAAAAAAATACGTTTATGATGAAGTCAAGTAGAGTTGAAAGAGGTGAGTTTTCAGTTGTTGCTTGAAGATTGACTAGGATCCAGTGCTCTGGATAGGAAAGGATCACCGGCCAGGAACAGTAAATGAAAACGTTCTGGAGAGTGATTTTGAGCCTCTCTGTGATGGTACCACAAGGCGTCGCTCACTAGCAGATCTCAGATTTCTGGAGGGGATGTAGATTCGTAATAGTGAGTGGAAGTAGGCGGGGCTTCTGGAGGGGATGTAGATTCGTAATAGTGAGTGGAAGTAGGCGGGGCTTCTGGAGGGGATGTAGATTCGTAATAGTGAGTGGAAGTAGGAGGGCTTCTGGAGGGATGTAGATTCGTAATAGTGAGTGGAAGTAGGCGGGCTTCTGGAGGGATGTAGATTCGTAATAGTGAGTGGAAGTAGGAAGGGCTTCTGGAGGGGATGTAGATTCGTAATAGTGAGTGGAAGTAGGCGGGGCTTCTGGAGGGATGTAGATTCGTAATAGTGAGTGGAAGTAGGCGGGCTTCTGGAGGGGATGTAGATCTAATAGTGAGTGGAAGTAGGCGGGGCTTCTGGAGGGATGTAGATTCAGAATAGTGAGTGGAAGTAGGCGGGCTTCTGGAGGGATGTAGATTCGTAATAGTGAGAAGTAGGCGGGCTTCTGGAGGGTGTAGATTCGTAATAGTGAGTGGAAGTAGGAGGGGCTTCTGGAGGGGTGTAGATTCGTAATAGTGAGTGGAAGTAGGAGTGGCTTCTGGAGGGGTGTAGATTCGTAACAGTGAGTGGAAGTAGGAGGGGCTTCTGGAGGGATGTAGATTCGTAATAGTGAGTGGAAGTAGGCGGGGCTTCTGGAGGGGATGTAGATTCGTAATAGTGAGTGGAAGTAGGCGGGGCTTCTGGAGGGGATGTAGATTCGTAATAGTAGATTCGTAATAGTGAGTGGAAGTAGGTGGGTGCTGAGCCTGTGGTTGTTCTGTATGCAAGCATCAGTGTCTTGAACTGGATGCGAGCTGCAACTGGTAACCAGTGCAAGGAGACAAAGAGAGGTGTAACATGGGCTCTTTTGGGCTCGTTGAAGACCAGTCGTGCCGCTGCATTCTGAATCATTTGTAGAGGTTTGATTGTGTTTGATGGAAGTCCAGCCAGAAGAGCATTGCAGTAGTCCAGTCTAGAAATGACAAGGGCCTGGACAAGAAGTTGTGCAGCATGCTCTGTAAGAAAGCGCCTGATCTTTCTGATGTTGTGTAATGCAAACCTGCAAGATCGAGCAGTCCTTTATTTGCAATGTACTCTTTGGAGGTCAGCTGGTCATCAAAGATTACACCAAGATTTCTGACTGAAGCTGATGGGGTAATTGTTGATGAACCTAACTGAATCGTGAAGTCATGCTGTAGAGTTGGAGTTGCAGGGAAGACAAGAAGCTCAGTCTTTGCCAGGTTGAGCTGTAGGTGATGTTCTTTCATCCACGCCGAGATGAGCCTGAGATCCGTGCAGCTACCGTTGGATCATCTGGTCGAAATGAGAGATAGAGCTGTGTGTCATCAGCGTAGCAATGGTAGGAGAAGCCATGCGCTTGTATGATGGGAGCCAGTGATGTAGTGTATGTGGAGAAGAGGAGGGGTCCAAGAACCGATCCCTGGGGAACCCCAGTGACCAGTTTATGTGCTTTAGATACCTCCCCTCCCCAGGCCACCCTGAAAGACCGACCAGTGAGATAGGATTCAAACCAGCGAAGTGATGCCCAGTGATGAGAGGGTGGACAGGAGGATCTGATGATTGACAGTGTCAAAAATTTACATATTTTGGCTTGCAATGTTCTGTTACAGTTTAAATGCTCGTTTGTCACTGGAAATGGAAGGTCAAGTTGTGAGCGCAATGCATTGTGGGATAGTATGTTTTATACTGCACATTTTATTTGATGCCATAAGATGTCGATTCTTAATGCATACAGATTTGCAATTTCTGAATTCGTAATAGTAATTTCCAAAGAGTACTTAAAGCACAAAACAAACAATTAAATGCGAATAACTTACAAAATCCAAGAATTTCGATGCACAAAATGCATTGCTTTGGCCATGTAAACATTCCCTTAAAGCATTGGTCTCAAACTCAATTCCTGGAGGCCCACAGCTCTGCACAGTTTAGCAAACTGGTCAAACAAACCTGATCCAGCTAATTAAGGTCTGCAGGATTACTAGAAACGTCCAAGCAGGTGTGATTTGGAGCTAAACTCTGCAGAGCTGCGGCCCTCCAGGAATTGAGTTTGAGACTACTGCCTTAAAGCATAAATCTCATGCAATTCAAAAATATTTTACTAAATTCCAGCATTGACAATTAGATTAGAGACTATTAATTCATAAAGTGTCGATGTGTAAACATTTAATCTAAATCTAAATGCAGATTTCATCATCCATAACACTGAGGATACACATACTTGACTGTATGTGGCAGGTTCTCACATGTATTTTATGCCACGTTTGGGGAAAACCCCACAGAATTCAGGTCTAGGCCCGAGTAAGCGTAATAAAGCTGGTCTGATCCAGACTGTGCCTGCTTTTCCCGGCCCAACCCAGTTCTGAACTCAGGGTGTGTCATGATTTACCTCCTGAGGGACGTGTGTGTGTGTGTGTGTGTGTGTGTGTGTGTGTGTGTGTGTGTGTGTGTGTGTGTGTGTGTGTGTGTGTGTGTGTGTGTGTGTGTGTGTGTGTGTGTGTGTGTGTGTGTGTGTGTGAGAGAGAGAGAGAGGTGTGTGTGTGTGTGTGTGTGTCATCCTGATGTTTATCTTCATGTCTTTGTATTTCTCTCTCTCACACACACACACACTCCGAGTTTATCTAAATGTGTTTGTACAGGAAACAGCCTGTTTATATTCTCCCTTTGCGCTAAACACACATTTGCACGGCTGCACTAATGGACAACACATCCAATGAGTGTTTTATCTAGGAGTCGCACAAGTCATTTTTAATTCATACTTACAGTTCCAACACTAAGTATTAAACATCCCACAGTGTTTGTGCTTATGTCAGACATGAATAATTCCTTAAATCTGTCTCTTTTTATTTAAGCATAACAACTACTGAGAACACTCTAGCAACCATTTTAGTAACTGCATAGTAACACCATAGCAACATCCTGGCAACCATTAAACAATGCACTAAAAACCACTCAGAACCCCGTAGCAACAGAAAATTTTAGTAACCACACAGCAACATTGTAGCAACACCCTGGCAACCGTTAAGTAAGCAATGCACCTAAGAACACCTTAAGCAACATCACAGCAACACCCTGGCAACCATTAAACAATGCATTGCAACACACTCTGAATGCCCTAGCAACCAGAATATTTTAGTAACCACATAGCAATGCATCTGAGAACACCTTAGCTATATCATGGCAACACCCTAGCAACCAGAATATTTAGTAACCACATATTAATGCACCTAGGAAAGCCTTGGAAGCATCATAGCAACACCCTGGCAACCACTAAGCAATGCACTGAAAACCACTTCGAATGCTCTAGAAACCAGAACATTTTAGTAACCGCAAAGCAACACCTTAGCAACCATTAAGCAATGCACTGAAAACCACTCAAAACCCTAGCAACCAGAATATTTTAGTAACCACATAGCAACACCTTAGCAACATCATAGAAACACCCTAGCAACCATTAAGCAAGGCACTGGAAACCACTCAGAACACCCTAGCAACCAGAAAATGTTAGTAACTGCATAGCAACACCCTAGCAACCATTTAGCAATGCACTGAAAACCCATCAGAATGCCCTAGCAACAAGAATATTTTAGTAACCACATAGCAATGCATCCGAAAACACCTTAGCATACCCTAGCAACCAGAACATTTAGTATCCACATATTAATGCATCTTAGAAACATCTTAGCAACACCCTAGAAACCATTGACAGTGCACTGAAAACCACTCAAAACACCCTAACAACCATAACATTTAGTAATTACATAGCAATGTGCTTAAAAGCAAATGATCATCATCATCATAGCAACGCCCTGGCAACCATTAAGCAATGCACTAGCAACATACCTAAAAACGCCTTAGCAACATCATAGCAATATCCTAGTTACCACTAAGGAGTGCACCAAGAACCACTCAGAACAACCTAGCAACCACCTTGCAACACCACAGGAGCCAATTAGAACACCCATGCTACATGCATGCTGTAATAACATTCAAAGTTGCATAGCAACGCCCTAGCAACCATTAGCATTGTGATGGTGAGACATGCATGCTCAAGCACTTCTTATGTGTTTAAACGGTTTAAATCTAGAGACATCCTCTCCTCTCTCTCTCTCTACTGTCCTGAAAGAGTTAACACTCAGACGGTCTGGAATCATTCCTCAGCAGCGACATCATAATCAAAGATGGCGGATGATAAAGACGCGCAGTGTGGCATTGAACAACAGCAAGCTCCTAATTATACACAAAGACAACACACACACCAGCTTTACATGGCAAAATACGCTTAATCATCACAAAAATAATGGTGCACTGAAATAAATATTAAAGTAGGCTTAATTTGTGTTATTCATTTAATGTATTATTTTGGTTTTGAGGCGGCGCATGTGTTTTTGTGGCATTGTAGAGCGAATCTTGTGAGTTCCTTCTCTTTGAACACATAAAGAACAAGCAGGAGGAAGGTTTTATGGCAGAAGTCACATGATCAGGTCTGTATTTATATCACGGGTTAAAGCTCCTGAAGCTTTTAGCAAGACAATTACAGGTGAAGTGTGAAATATATTCAGTGTCCATTGCTCCCTACACAGTGTCCATTGCTCCCTACACAGGGTCCATTGCTCCCCACACAATGTCCATTGCTCCCTACACAGTGTCCATTGCTCCCCACACAGTGTCCATTGCTCCCCACACAGTGTCCAATGCTCCCAACACAGTGTCCATTGCTCCCTACACAGGGTCCATTGCTCCCTACACAGTGTCCATTGCTCCTACAAAGTGTCCATTGCTCCCTACACAGTGTCCATTGCTCCTACACAGTGTCCATTGCTCCCACACAGGGTCCATTGCTCCATACACAGTGTCCATTGCTCCCTACACAGGGTCCATTGCTCCCTACACACAGTGTCCATTGCTCCCTACACAGGGTCCATTGCTCCCCACAGTGTCCATTGCTCCCTACACAGGGTCCATTGCTCCCCTACACAGGGTCCATTGCTCCCCTACACACAGTGTCCATTGCTCCCTACACAGGGTCCATTGCTCCCTACACAGTGTCCATTGCTCCCTACACAGGGTCCATTGCTCCCTACACAGGGTCCATTGCTCCCTACACTGGGTCCATTGCTCCCCTACACAGTGTCCATTGCTCCCCTACACAGGGTCCATTGCTCCCTACACAGTGTCCATTGCTCCTACACAGGGTCCATTGCTCCCTACACAGGGTCCATTGCTCCCTACACAGTGTCCATTGCTCCCTACACAGTGTCCATTGCTCCCTACACAGTGTCCATTGCTCCCTACACTGGGTCCATTGCTCCCTACTCCCTGAGCAGGGAAATCCGCTGAAGTTTACTTTATTTCAGAACATTCATTCATGGATTTGCGCTACTCAACGTCTTCACGCACGGACGAGTGTGACATCATATACCTCTGTAAATATATAAAATTTTTATTCACGTCTCGCACACGTCAGTGCACTTTGAATGGAATATATACGTTCGCTTCGAACTGGCGGACTATCCTGTGATGTCCACTTCGCAGGGCACTTAGGTTCGAATAGAACAAACATCTGAAGCGATAAGAATAACATACGAAATATGCGGGGGTGGCTGCTTTAACGCTGCTTTAGTAGGACAAACATATAGTCCAGATAGATAAAAAATAATAATAATAAGAAGATGTAATTTTTCCTGTAGCTCCACAGTATTTAGTCGCATGACATTTACGGTGCACTCAAAATTATTTTACCACTTGCTGACTTGGAAAGTAATTTTGAAATAAGTGATTGTATTATTAAAAATGTATTAGTATATATTAAATATATGAACAGTTGCTTGGAAATCAAGTTATGAAGTATGAGATCATACTATAATATAAATAATACACAAATAATTTAAATATTTGGAAATCAAGTCAGTATTAAATATGGGATTATATTATAGAAACAATATCAAATATATATTAATAATTATTCAGAGATTATGAAATTTGAAATATAATTAATTAATGCACAAATCTATTATTAATACTATAAGTGAATTAGTAAATTTGAGATTACAGCATAAAAATAATATGCAAATAAATTAATGACTTAAGTCATTATGAAATATGTGATTCTATTTTAAACAAAAAAATCAAAATATAATAATAATTACTTAGAATCAATTATTTATGAAACATAACATTTATATTATAAACAAATGATATATAGTATATTAATAAGTATGTAAATAGGATATATAATATTGTATTGTAAAAGTGTATTATACAATACACAAATTAATGGAATTAATGGAATTATATAAAATACACAAATAACTACTTGGAAATCAAAAAATTATTAAATATAGGATTATATTATATAAAAAAGTATATAATGTATGAATAGATATTTGGAAATCAAGTTCTTATAAAATGTGAAATATAAAAAAAAAACATTAATGTACAAACATATTAATAATACTTGGAAATGAGTTAGTAACATGTAAATAAGATCATTTTGAAGTCTGATATTCTTAGAAATCATTTGAAATATATTAATAAGTAATATATCAAGTAATTATGAAACATGATCATTATATTATAAAAATATATATAATATATTTAGAACTACATAGAAAACTATGTAATTCTGAATATAAAATATGAGATGGGTGTGTGTGTGTGTGTGTGTGTGTGTGTGTGTGTGTGTGTGTGTGTGTGTGTGTGTGTGTGTGTGTGTGTGTGTGTGTGTGTGTGTGTGTGTGTGTGTGTGTGTGTGTGTGTGTGTGTGTGTGTGTGTGTGTGTGTGTGTGTGTGTGTGTGTGTGTGTGTGTGTGTGTGTGAGTGTGTGTGTGTGTGTGTGTGTGTGTGTGTGTGTGTAGTTATTGATCGAGACCATTGAGTGGATTTGTATGGTTTATGACGTCCTGATGGGTGATAAATATGATGGGTGTCATTGAGTGTGTTTTGAATTTCCCTCAACACTAAGCAAACTCGATTAGATTAACGTGAATAAAAAGTATCTGGGCTCGCTGTGTGTGTGGTTATCTCATTAGCTTTATTCGATCAGATCTCACCTGTGTTCCTGCCAGATGGCGGGAAAAATGCTGACTAGGTACCTTAAACACACACACACACACACACACACACACACACACACACACACACACACACACACACACACACACAGTTGAGTTTCAAGTCCGTCGCTCTGCAGTCGTAATTAGATAATTCATCAGTCCATCATATAACTGGCTCCTAATTAACAAAATCTTTATGACCGGGCACAATGCAATTGGCTAAAACTCTTAATTAGCATAATCTTCAGACAGGACTTTGGTTAAAGAGGCAGTTTAGGTGTGTGTGTGTGTGTGTGTGTGTGTGTGTGTGTGTGTGTGTGTGTGTGTGTGTGTGGTGCAGTGACCTTGAAGGTCCGTCTCTGTTCTGCTTCCTTCTCTATCCATTACACACACAAACCTAGTGTGCTGCCTACCTAGACAGTGTTTTTAAGGCTTCTTAGATGTAATTAAGATGAAAACACTGTTCAAAAGGTAGACGATGACGTCATGCTGCCTTCTAAGATGCATTCTTATCACTACATTTTAAAACAACGTCATATTTATCTCATGCAAAATGCACGAGCTCAGTATCCAAGTCGGTAATTTATTTATTTAATTTTTTTAATACATTTTACTCAACAAGGATGTTTTTAATGAGTAAAGGCATTTATAATGGTTTTCACTTTTGCATGTAACAAAAATGTATTACAATTATTTAGAAATGGGAAATATAATAAAAAAAATGTATTCCAAATATTTAATACTAAAATAACTAAAGAAGTAAAACAGTATAAACCTATACACAACTGACCTACTGACAGATTTGACTATATATATGCTATATATAAAAGGGGTTACCTATACATAAACTAAAAAAATACAAACTGTGCAAATGCCTCGCAAATACAGTACATGTGCAAAAAGAGAACATTCAAGCAGCTGGCTAGGGATCAGTGTAAGGTGATTTGTAGTGCATGAGCATACATATATTACTGAGTCTTTTGTGGGATTGTGTACACACAGTAGTGTGTGAAAGTGTCTAGTGCGAATAGAGGAGAGTGTGTTACTACAGGTGGTTTGTACAGGCCCACTCACCTGTGTAGCACACTTTGAACAGGTCAACAGAGTTTCTCCTGAAGTCCATCACAACCTTCTTTGTCTTCTCCACATTGAGGGACAGGTTGTTAGCGCCACACCATTCAGCCAGCTGTGCCACTTCCTCTCTGTAGTGTGTTTCATCGTTGTTGCTGATGAGACCTACCACTGATGTGTCATCGGCAAACTTGATGATGTGGTTGGAGCTGAACTTGGCAGTGCAGTCGTGGGTCAGCAGCATGAAGAGCAGCGGGCTGAGCACACAGCCCTGTGGAGCACCTGTGCTCAGTGTGGTAGTGCTCGAGGTGTTGTGGCCGACACGGACTGACTGAGGTCTTCCGGTTAGAAAGTCCAGGATCCAATTACAGAGGGAATTGTTGAGACCCAGCACGTTTAATTTATTGATGAGCTGTTGTGGGATTATTGTGTTGAATGCTGAGCTGAAGTCGATGAGCAGCATTCTAACATATGAGTCTTTATTTTCAAGGTGGGTAAGAGCCAGGTGAGGGTGGAGGAAATTGCATCATCCGTAGAGCGGTTTGGGTGGTATGCAAACTGGAGCGGATCGAGTGTGTTGGGGATGCTGGTTTTGATGTTGTGCATGACTAGCCTCTCAAAGCACTCCATTATGATTGGAGTCAGTGCTATGGGACGGTAGTCGTTTAGACAGGACACAGGTGATTTCTTTGGTACCGGTATGATCGTTGTGGATTTGAGACATGTGAGGATGACTGCCTGGCTCAGCGAGGTGTTGAAGATATCTGTTAGGACATCTGTCAGCTGTTCAGCACAGTCTTTCAGTACACGGCCAGGTATGTTTTCAGGACCCGCAGCCTTGCGTGGGTTAATCCTAGATAGGGTCTTCCTTACGTCGGCTGGAGACAGACAGAGTGCCTGGTCGTTGGGAGGTGTGGGCAGTTTTTGTGCAGGTGTGTCATTCTACATTTCAAACCGTGAATAAAAGTGGTTCTGGGAGGGATGTGTCGTCGTCACAGGCCTGTGGCGGGGGCTTGTAGTCAGTTATTGTCTGAATGGCTAGCCACAGGCTCTGTGTGTCTCGGCTATCTGTGAAGCGATCATTGATTTTTTTAGCATATGACCGTTTTGCATTTTTGATGCCACAGGACAGATTGGCTCTTGAGGGCTGCTTTGAGGGTTGTATTTGTGCATGTGGTGTATTTTTATGATTATTCGAGTGCCACATTCAATGGTAGTGCTGATGTTTATGGACTATAACAAAGAGCTTGACTGTGAAAGCAGTTTAGACTTTTTCTTGATGAAATCCACCACACAAATCACAACTCATCATCAGTCATAAGCGTCATCAGACGCCGGACGCCTGCTGAATATCAACCAGTACAAACCAGCCATACAAAAGAGTCATCATAATTAAAACAATGTTTCAGGTTCAATACAAGTTAAGAAAACAAACAAACAAATTTAATTTACTGTAATGAACATACAATGGAAGATTATTCCAGGAAGAGGAAGAATAAAAAGCATTTGACAAAAATCAACAGTGAATACAAACTTCATTTCTTGGTATTAATTAATTAAGAAAATGTCACCCTGTAGCAAACGACAACCCTTCACCGTGTTAAAAATACTGTGACATACTGTGTGACACCTCCTGGCTAACTGCTTTGTAAAATGCAGTGCTGTTATCCTTAATTAAAACTGAAACTATAAAACAATTTAAATAAAATTAAATTTTAGATGAAAAACCTAAATTAAATGAAAACAGTAATTGTTGCCTAACTGAAATAATTTTGTTTAAGTATACTAAAATTACTAACTAAAATAAAAATAAATATTTTTAATTATTTTAAATAATATAGAAAATTCATAAAATTACTAAAAATAAAATAATTTTAATATACATAATTAACACTAAAATAACATTATGATTAAAACACAATTATTATTATTATTAGTAATAATGAAACAAAAATGACAAATTATTATAAAAATGCATATAATAATAATAATATAGTGCTGGCACATTTATATAGAATTCAAATGATTCATACTCACAGGTGTCCAAGTCCAAATATTAAATATTTTTAAAAGAAAATGTTATGCACAAAATGTGCTCATTTCAAAGTTGATGTCTGCTACAGGTCTCAAAATAGTTGGGACGGGGGCATGTTTACCATGGTGTAGCATCTCCTCTTCTTTTCTAAACAGTTTGAAGACGTCTGGGCATCGAGGTTATGAGTTTCTGGAGTTTTGGTGTTCCATTCGGTCCCATTCTTCCAGCTGCTGAAGAGTTCGTGGTCATCTCTGATGTATTTTTTGTTTAATGATGCACCAAATGTTCTCTATAGGTGAAAGATCTGGACTGCAGGCACTCTTCTACTACAAAGCCATGCTGTTGTAATAACTGCAGTATGTGGTCTTGCATTTTCCTGCTGAAATGCACGTCATCTGGAGGGGAGCATATGTTGCTCTAAAACTTTTATATACCTGTAAGAAAGGAACCCGCTGGAACGATCCAATGACGGCAGTCGTTCCGCGGGTGAAGGGCTTTGCGTGTTACGATCTTTCCTTTTCACGACACAACAAGAACATTAAAATGGAACACTTCTTCTTATGTATTTTATCTCGTTATTTCATCTGACTCCATAAAATGAAAAGGGTTTTAATGATGTCTGTGCATCATTAAAACAGGAACGAATGATTGATTATTCTTATCAGCTCTTTTCAATACTTTACCCGTCCAGACATAGGGAAGCTATATCGCTCAGAGGTCCTGTTTTCCACAGATCTCACGGACACAATCTCGTCAGGCCCGGTCATCAGTCAGAGGTAAATTATGGTTACGTATCTGAGATTTGCCGTAAATTCACACGCACACAATCAGAGATATCAATAACCCTCATGGGGCACCCTCAGAACTCGAACTCAATCGTTTACTTCAGTAAAGGGTTTTGGCCACTATCAGATATGTTAGCAGATCAATATACTACACTCGTAATAGCTTTGGATTGGCCAAATCTTTGTTTAAAGTAACATTAAATCAAAGTCAGAGGTGTGGACGTACCCGAATTCAGTCAGACGGCGTTCACCGTCACTGAACGGAATTAGCCCGTCCCTACACCCAAGCACACTTAAAAGATGCCGGATATTAGCCGTCGCTAAAACTGACGCAGGCTTGCGGAAATATACGAATCCACTAATCTAGTAAAGAGAAAGTACTCTTCAGAGGCAGTTAGAATAGAATCAAACGTTACAATTTATTGACCAGGTAATCAAAACAATAATTCAAAGCTCCAATGTTACAAGAATAGAATCAACGGTTAACCATAACATAACAATAATTCAGGAATTGAAGAACTTGTAGAAATTACTACCTGGCAATGAAAGACTACACACAAGTGACATGTGCGGGCAATCAGTTTACTGACTCCTAGAATTTTCTGTCTCTTTCCCTTATATACCCAGATAATTCAATAGACCCACCAAAGTGGTATCTTGTCATTATAATTAGTCTTTAGAATTGGCAACAAAAAGGCTTCTGGAGATCCTGTGGCCAGGATTACTTATTTACATACAGGAGGTGTTTTGAGTAGGAAATCAGGGGGAAGGCACGTCCCCCTGCTGTACACTATTCTTCTCAGATTTTAGAACTTCTTTTAGCTTTTCATTATGGTTGGGAGGATGAGACCATTTTACCAGGCGCACTGAGACATTTCAAAAGATATCAAACATGTATGGTTACTTTTTGTACATATTACATTGCATGGATTTTAGGTGGTGAGGGGAGGGGGGAGAATGGCGACTGCAGCCGGTCCGTGCGACTGGACCGTCAGCACCGTGTGAAACCCCCAGTGTGCTGCGTCCTGGATGTTGCTGCTATACGCAGGAGATAGCTCCCGTTGATTACTGACACCAAGCCCACAGTTCCTCTCTAGGGGGGCCCAGACATTTTGGCACCGGGCCCGGGCTTACAGTTTTCTCCCTTTGGCACTGTTTGGGCCACTCCCAGGGTTCCCTGCAGTGTCACTTCAGTCGTTGTAAGGTGGGCAGCTTTAAGGGGAAAAGGTGTCGTCCCGCCATGGGGAGACCTCTGCGTCCTTTGGCATCCTTCTGAGGATGTCGATCTGGCCCATAGAAAGGTCCTCTGTCACTTCCAAGCAAAATGAGTGATCGGCAGGACAGGTCAGTCCTCCATATTCATCTCACTGATGACACACCACTGTGTATGAGACACCTGAATCGCATTTGAATGGTCATGCAAAGATTCAACACTTATGAGTTTGCTATCATTGGGAGAGAAAGGTTGTAATGCATTACATGTACAGACAACATAATTGTGAATTTCATGACAAGTGCGACTGGTAAATAAGGTCTCAGTACTCTTCAACGTAGGTGATCCCATTTAATTACCTGATCTTTAACTACCATGCCAATGGATCGAATATTAGTGGAATTTGGATAAACTTGATCTGGGTGGATTAAAGGAAAAGTGGCAAAAAATCCAATACATTCGTTTCCAGTATACATCACAATTGTGGATATTAATTCTGAATACTTTACATTTTCATTTTCCGAAGAGAACCATCTATGTAAATCTAAGACCTCAATTAAATCAAAATACAACCAATACATTCGTTTCCAGTATACATCACAATTGTGGATATTAATTCTGAATACTTTACATCTTTCATTTTTCCGAAGAGAACCATCTATGTAAATCTAAAACCTCAATTAAATCATTCAAAACATGTCTCGGGGTCTTGTGAAGACGAAGATCTAAAATTTCCTGTCTTGTTGCAGTGAATAAATCTTGTGCATATGATCTGCAGGCTAAGTCACGTTCGATGGTACGGGTCTGATTGATGTGTTGGAAACCAGTGGCCATCTGATCTGTCAACCATGTAGAGAATTGAGATTGTTTGGTTATTTTATAAGTGTTGGCTGCTGAATTAATTGATCCGAACAGGCCGGCTATACTGCTGAGCAGGTCTCGTTTTTAGCGAGCAGGTGGAATTTGGACGGCAAGTCTGTCTTTGTAATCAGAAATTAAATCATCGATTCGTGACTGTAGTCATGCATATGACTCATCATAAGTACTACAATGTTTTGTATAAGCAGAAATGTTATAAGTTACATGTGTCATTACCAAATTTACATCATGTAATAAAGTAACAGTTGTGTGGATTGGTGAAATTGTCTATGCAATGCAAACATTCCCGACACAATACATTCCTTCCTTTCGGTTGGTCCAGACAAGTACATTAGCTCGGTGAATCTCATATGTGTGTTATTATGCTTTCTGTATGTGTGCACCTATATGTTGCAGGTTCCAAATTTTTAATATAGTGGTACAATTTTGGGTCTATGCCATTGTTTTAGATTTTTCGTAGTGTATGCATGTTACCTAATTGTGTCACCTGGATCTATTTTAAGTCGATACCAGGCAGTGAGGTTGTACATGAATTTGGTGCTCGAGTGTGTCCTGAAATGTTTCTTTGTAGGTGGGTGGGTGTTACCTGAACTACAACAAATTTGTGGTGTGCAATTTGGATCCGTGCTAATCCGGGAGGCCATGTAACTGTCTCTTTTGGTGCAACTGTGATTTTTGTGTGGATGGCCCTTGAGTGTTACGCAACACCCACCTCCCACATTTCAGGTTGTGTGTGAGTGATTGGTGCTCTCCAGAGTGGGAGGATTTGATTCGCTACTACTCGTGCCACTGTGTTTGCACTGTTAAATTGAAAATTTGTCAGTTATCACAAGGTAATAACGATATCCCGCTTTGGCACTAGGTAGTGGGCTTATGAAATCCAATTGGAGTAACTCCCAAGGTCCCTTGGGTGGTTCTGGTCTACACAGTTTTGTATGGCCAGGCTTGCCTTGGTTAGTGGAGGCACATACGATGCATGTGTCACACCATCTTTGAATGTCTGATGCCATTTGTGGCCACCAGAAGTTTTTTGGATCAGCTGTTGTGTTTTTGGAGCTGATACGTGTGCATAATCGTGGTACAACTTCATCACTGGTTTCTGGAGGGCTTCTGGAACAATGTATTTATCGCCTCTTAAAATCATGCCTTCAGTGACCTTGACTAGTTGGTCCTGCTGCAGGTGCGGTGTCAGCTCTCCATCAGAACTCCACAGTTCTTGTTGGTACTGTTTCAAGTCAATAGAATAGTTTGAATCGCACTCACGGCAGGAACAACCAGTCTGTCAGGCTTCCATTCATCTCCCTTTTGTGCTGCTAATTTGGCTAATTGATCTGTGATGTTGTTGTTTTTCTCGTTTTCATCTGGATTTTCGATGATGTGCGCAGGCACTTTAACGACGGAGAGTGAGGGATCGCGTGTTCTAACCTCCTGCCAAATCGAAGTTATGATGTTAAAGTGTTTTATCATGAAGTTTACGAATTGTTTCAACAGCTCAGAGTTGTCGCTAGGGGCGTTTTTGGTAATGCTTCGCTTGTTTTTAAATCTTTTTCTTTTTGACAATCTCGCACTACATGGTTAGTCTTTCTGCAATAATGGCATATCATTTTATTTGGAGACCTTTGGCTAAATTTATCTGTGCTGTTCCTTCTGTTAACCACTCAGCGGACGCAACGCCGCGGGTTTTAATCGCCATCTGTTTTCTATTCTTGAACCCCAATCTACTATTGCTCTGAACGTGTTTTCGGCTGGGTCGACGCCATTTGATAACGCTTTCTGAACGGGATGCCGGCATTGTTTTTAACAAGCTGCAGTGCGTCATGGTTGCGGTCTGCATTTTCAAGGCCTGAGTGTTCTCTGTAGGTCACCCATAACCGCTCAGCGACGCTTCAAATGACTCATTACTTGCTTGTTTGATTTCTAATATTTTGCTCCAATCTGCATGTGACGGTCCCCTCATGTCTAATAATGCCTGTTTTAGACGTTCATAAATCCCTTCGTCGGTTTCGTCATTTACTCTGTTCATTATGTTGCCGGATTTCATTTCTGTGTTTAGTTTCGGTCTGAGCTCCTCAGGGATAGTGAGGAGGGCTATTTGCCATACGTCTCTAACCTCTAGTTTGTAGACATTAGCCTGTAGCATCAATGCTTCCCAGTAGGGTTGAAAAGGCCCTTTTCTCGGCATAGTTCCTACGACTTGTTTGTGCCTAGAGCATTCTCCGCATGTTAACGGGCGGCTGATTGTTGTGATATCATCATCCGCATTTTTCATGGTTTTTAACACTGCGATTTTAACTGCCTTTTTTGGCGAGTCGTTTGATTTGGTTCGGTCTTTATTGGGCTTCGTGAGGCTCTGTTTTTCTGGCCACAGACTCACGAGCTCGGTTACGAAGCTCTCTGCGTGGCCTATTGACACGC
Organism: Gymnocypris eckloni scoliostomus; assembly: GCA_027564155.1. Classification (NCBI taxonomy): domain Eukaryota; kingdom Metazoa; phylum Chordata; class Actinopteri; order Cypriniformes; family Cyprinidae; genus Gymnocypris; species Gymnocypris eckloni. Next base: position 1,369,461 of record CM050417.1, read on the forward strand.
CTAACGCAGTGTCTTCATCTTCGCTTTCAGTTTGCGCCTCTAACTCGGTTTCATCCAGTGCTGCTTGTTTAACCTGCGGCAACTGGAAAACCTGTTTTGTCGCAACAATCTTGACGCAGATATGTAATTACTATATGTAATTAGTTTCCCTTGAACTTGATCAATTTTGTAGCCATTTCTTCGCTGTTCAGCCCACCCCTGTTGCTCGTGCAAACATTTCGACTTTCTTAACTTTTGTAATTCGTCAGATCGCACTCGTTCGATTTCTTTGATATTTGTTATTGTTTTTTCGTTCTCGGTCATGGTCGCGAGGTCGTTACGACGAAACAAATAAACAATTGCAGCGGAATTTTCTTGTATTTTGATTTCGATTTTAGTCTCGCACTCGGCAGAATACCAGGATGTTATTTCGTTGTTGTTCCACTTCAATTGAATCCCTTTGTCGCTAACCGAACAAGGATTTTTGTAATTGTATTCCTAAAACTTCCATTATCTCCTGATCTCCTCTGCTGCTGTGGTTTCCTGAAAAGACATGTTGTTTCGCCCAATTCTTAATACCACCGGTTTTTCGGTTCCGTCTCAAAATGGGTATACCGACCCGTTCTACAAAATGTGTCTATATGGTGTAAACAATATTTCCTCAACTTCTAAGAGGCAAAGAAAATATACTTACCACAGCAGCTGGGTATGATGAGAAGGATATCAAACCTCACGTCCCAAAGGGAGTTCAAGTTGAATGTCGCGCTGGAATGACGTACATCGCCTTTGCGAGAATCACGCTCGCTCTCACGAGATCACGCCGGCGGGTCACCACTGTAAGAAAGGACCCGGCTGGAACGATCCAATGACGGCAGTCGCTCCGCTGGTGAAGGGCTTTGCGTGTTACGATCTTTCCTTTTCGACACAACAAGAACATTAAAATGGAACACTTCTTCTTATGTATTTTATCTCGTTATTTCATCTGACTCCATAATGAAAAGGGTTTTAATGATGTCTGTGCATCATTAAAACAGGAACGAATGATTGATTATTCTTATCAGCTCTTTTCAATACTTTACCCGTCCAGACATAGGGAAGCTATATCGCTCAGAGGTCCTGTTTTCCACAGATCTCACGGACACAATCTCGTCAGGCCCGGTCATCAGTCAGAGGTAAATTATGGTTACGTATCTGAGATTTGCCGTAAATTCACACGTACACAATCAGAGATATCAATAACCCTCATGGGGCACCCTCAGAACTCGAACTCAATCGTTTACTTCAGTAAAGGGTTTTGGCCACTATCAGATATGTTAGCAGATCAATATACTACACTGTAATAGCTTTGGATTGGCCAAATCTTTGTTTAAAGTAACATTAAATCAAAGTCAGAGGTGTGGACGTACCCGAATTCAGTCAGACGGCGTTCACCGTCACTGAACGGAATTAGCCCGTCCCTACACCCAAGCACACTTAAAAGATGCCGGATATTAGCCGTCGCTAAAACTGACGCAGGCTTGGAAATATACGAATCCACTAATCTAGTAAAGAGAAAGTACTCTTCAGAGGCAGTTAGAATAGAATCAAACGTTACAATTTATTGACCAGGTAATCAAAACAATAATTCAAAGCTCCAATGTTACAAGAATAGAATCAACGGTTAACCATAACATAACAATAATTCAGGAATTGAAGAACTTGTAGAAATTACTACCTGGCAATGAAAGACTACACACAAGTGACATGTGCGGGCAATCAGTTTACTGACTCCCAGAATTTTCTGTCTCTTTCCCTTATATACCCAGATAATTCAATAGACCCACCAAAGTGGTATCTTGTCATTATAATTAGTCTTTAGAATTGGCAACAAAAGGCTTCTGGAGATCCTGTGGCCAGGATTACTTATTTACATACAGGAGGTGTTTTGAGTAGGAAATCAGGGGGAGGGCACGTCCCCCTGCTGTACACTATTCTTCTCAGATTTTAGAACTTCTTTTAGCTTTTCATTATGGTTGGGAGGATGAGACCATTTTACCAGGCGCACTGAGACATTTCAAAAGATATCAAACATGTATGGTTACTTTTTGTACATATTACATTGCATGGATTTTAGGTGGTGAGGGAGGGGAGAATGGCGACTGCAGCCGGTCCTCGTGCGGACCGTCAGCACCGTGTGAAACCCCCAGTGTGCTGCGTCCTGGATGTTGCTGCTATATGCAGGAGATAGCTCCGTTGATTACTGACACCAAGCCCACAGTTCCTCTCTAGGGGGGCCCAGACATTTTGGCACCGGGCCCGGGCTTACATACCTTTCAGCATTCATAGTGCCTTCCAAAACATGCAAGCTGCCCACACCGTATGCACTTGTGCACCCCATACAGTCAGAGATGCTGGCTTTTGAACTTAACGTTGATAACTCGCTGGAAGGTCTCCCTCCTCTTTAGCCGGAGGACACAGCGTCCGTGACTTCCAGCAAGAATCTCACATTTGGAGTCGTCTGACCATAGAACACTTCCACTTTGAAACAGTCCTTTTGAAATGAGCCTTTGCCCACAGGACACGGCGGCGCTTCTGGACCATGTTCACATGTGGCTTTCTTTTTGCATGATAGAGTTTTAGTTGGCATCTGCAGATGGCACGGCGGATTGTGTTTACTGACAGTGGTTTCTGGAAGTATTCCTGGGCCCATTTAGTAATGTCAATGACAGAATCATGCCGATGAGTGATGCAGGGCCTGAAGACCACAGTCATCCAACAAAGGTCTTCAGCCTTGTCCCTTACGCACAGAGATTTCTTCAGTTCCTCTGAATCTTTTGATGATGTTATGCACTGTAGATGATGAGATTTGCAAAGCCTTTGCAATTTGTTGTATTCCACAATCTTTTTACACACTCTTTCACAGATTGGAGAGCCTCTGTCCATCTTTACTTCTGAGAAACTCTGCCTTTCTACAACATCCTTTTATAGCTAATCACGTTACAGACCTGATGTCAATTAACTTAATTAGTTACTGGATGTTCAGCCAGATGAATCTTTTCAAAATGTCTTGCTTTTTCAGCCCTTTGTTGCCCCCGAGCCAACTTTTTTGAGACCTGTAGCAGGCATCAAATTTGAAATGAGCTAATTTAGTGGATACAAGTGTAAAATGTCTCAGTTTAAACATGTGTTATGTTCTCTATGTTCTATTGTGAATAAAATATTGGCTCGTGTGATTTGAAAGTCTTTAAGTTTTCATTTTATTCAAATAAAAATAAAAATGTCCCAACATATTCGGAATTCGGGGTGTACACTGAAATTCTGGATTTAAATATTTATTTATTAATACTTATTATATATATATATCATATTTTACTGTGATTTGACCACCTTCAATGCAATTTTACTCCCTCAACCATGGCAAAATCCCTGTAATGCATGGTTTGAAATGAGATTTTAGAGCTGAAACTTTCCAAGATATAAATCTCCATCAACAAATGTTCAAAAATTGGGATAATTTTCCATACAGTGAGATAACAGGGAAGCTGAGGAGGAAGGAGAGGGAATCTCTCCTGAAGCATCAGAAAGCATCAGGGCTTTGATCTGTGGTCTGCTGTCTGCGCGAGTTTGTGTGCACGTCTGTCTCTTCTCATCTTTTGTTGTGCAGAAGAATCAATGGATGGATGGTCTTTATCGCACAAACTTCGCAGAGATGACAGAACAAAACGGAGGCACAATACGCTCGCTCTCAGTCTCTTATCTACTTCAGTTAATTAAAGTGACGTGTGTAACGAGTTTATGTGCTTCACTCTAACTGAATTAAGCAGACAGATTAGAGTCCCTCTGAATGCAGACGGAGTCTCTGCGCTCAGACCAACACACACACACACACTGCGCTATAATAGGACACACATCAGTGTGTGTGTGTGTGTGTGTGATCTGTTCTTTATTCAGAGAGCGTCCTACTGCAGAAAGCCTCGAAATGCCCCGCCTCCCTTTCTCTCTCTTTCTATGGATGGAGGGAAGAACAGAGAGAAGAGAAGTTGCGTTCAGATACACAGGGTCTCTACAGAGCGTTCACTGCTCTCTACACACTGAGCAGCAGAGATCTGGAGGAGTTCACTCGACAAAATACTCTCAACATTATCAAACACACACAGAGCTCAGGGGTTTAGATCTCATGACAGCATAAATACACACACACACACACACACACACACACATAAAAAGAAAGAAATAAATATATTTAAATAAAATAAATGATGTATAAATATTGAATAAATAATATTGAAATTATGTATAATAAAATATATCAATTATATATAATTTAGATATATAAAAATCACAATATATTTAATGCTACTTATAAAATTGTTATAAATACTATTTAAAAATAAAATACATTTAATATATTTAGTTTCCATGGCATTATAAATACAGGAATATAGCTAATATATATATATATATACATATATACACAAATACATATATATACATATATATATATATACATATATATACACACACAAATACATATATATACACATATATATATATATATATATATATATATATATATATATATACAATATACATATATATATACATATATATACACACACAAATACATATATATATACATATATATACACAAATACATATATATATATATATAATATATATATATATATATATATATATATATATATATATATATATATATATATATATATATATATATATATATATATACACAAATACATATATATACATATATATATATATATATATATATATATTATAAAGTTCTGACATGAAACTGGTGCTGTCCGATAGGTTTAACTAAATCTGACATAATGACATCATTATCACTTGGCAGCTGATTGGTTCTCTCTTGTATCGGTAGCCAATGAGCTCACTGCTCAACATTCAAATATATGACTAGTGCTTTCTTGTAGCAGTTTGCAGCGCACTTCAGAATCCCTCCTC
>CM050417.1:1379404-1394404 GCA_027564155.1 Gymnocypris eckloni scoliostomus
CCGGCGCCACTAACAGCCCGATATACAAACACAGACCGGAAGTTACCTTCGGTCCGGGCGCGTGCGAACGATCAAACCGTCTATATGAAAACAGCCACAGTCACGCTACAGAGAATCTAATTCAGCAGGTTAGTGAGGTCAACAGCGGGGTCATCGGGGTCAACTGGGCCCGCGCTGTCTGTCTGACACACAGAAGCAAACCACTGATACAGATAGATAAAGGAATTAGAAACATGGTCTGTTCTGCTCATGACTAACAACCTCTTGATATTGTATTAATGTTAATACTTATATTGCACTATTCTTGTACTTTCTTGATTTATTACACAATAAATAAATAAATACAAATCGCACAGATGCACTTCAAAGGAAACTAACATAAACACAGGGTGTTGCTAAGGTGTTGTGGATGTTGCTAGGTGGTTACTAAGGTGTTTGGGATGTTTGTTGATTGCTAAGATGTTCTGGTGGTTGCTCAGGTGTTCTGGATGGTTAATAGATGGTAGCTAAAGTGTTTTGTTGGTTTCTAAGGAGTTGTGGATGTTTCTAGGTGATAACTAAGGTGTTATGGATATTTCTAGGTGGTTACTAAGGCATTTTGGTGGTTGCTCAGGTATTGTGGATGTTGCTAGGTGGTTGCTAAGATGTTTTGGTTGTTGGTGGTAGCTAAGATGTTCTGGTGGTTTCTAAGGTGTTGTGGATGTTGCTAGGTGGTTACTAAGGTGTTTGGGATGTTTGTTGATTGCTAAGATGTTCTGGTGGTTGCTCAGGTGTTCTGGATGGTTAATAGATGGTAGCTAAGGTATTGTGGATGCTAGGTGGTCTGGGATGTTTTGGGTGTTGGTATGCCCAAGATGTTCTGGTGGTTTCTAAGTGTGTGGATGGTTGCTAGGTGGTTCTAAGGTGTTTGGGATGCTTTGCTGACTGGTACAAGATGTTTTGGTGGTTGCTCAGGTGTTCTGGATGGTTAATAGACGGCAGCCAAGGTGTTATGGATATTTCAGGTTACTAAGGCGATTTGGTGGTTGCTCAGGTGTTGTGGATGTTGCTAGGTGGTTGCTAAGATGTTTTGGTGGTTGCTCAGGTATTGTGGATGTTGCTAGGTGGTTGCTAAGATGTTTTGGTTGTTGGTGGTAGCTAAGATGTTCTGGTTGTTTCTAAGGTGTTATGGTGATTGCTCAGGTGTTGTGGATGTTTGATAATAATAATAATAATAACAATTCCTTACATTTAATAAGTGCTTTTCTGGGTATTCAAAGTGCTTATCCAGTTCAAAGCCAGTCTGCAGATTACAGCTGACCGTTTCCACAGATAATCTCGTAGTGTATTATGGTCACTGACTTGATTCTATCCAGTCTATGCAGTTGCTAAGTGGTTACTAAAGGCTGGAATACACTACACAACTTTTACAATCTGAACAGATTTGTAAAACACAAGGCATCACACACTTACTGACTTTATAAATGGTGACAAAGGAAAACTGGGCATCATACACTACCAGACTTTACAGTTGTTTCCGATCACAACAAACTCACGCAGAAACTGAGCCTCGTTGCTAGGAGACGCATGACAAACGAAAACATACGTGTTCTAAAACCGGCTGAAAATATCAAGCATGTTTGATATCCTCCGACTGGATATAATCAAAGTCTGAAGCTATAAAATCTGTAACCATAATACACTACGAGATTATCTGTGGAAACGGTCAGCTGTAATCTGCAGACTGCTCTGACTTTCCTCATCTAGCTCAACTTGTTCAGACTGGAAAATCGCGTAGTGTATTCCAGGCTTAAGGTGTTTTGGATATTGGTCGCTAAGATGTTTTGGTGGTTGCATAGGAGTTTGGGATATATAATGTATTATATTAATAGTGAACATGCTGATCTATTATGAGTACAATTTATTTCCGATTAAATAAAATGAGACTAATAACTTGCTGGGAAAAGAGGAAGCATCACATCCCTTGACAAACGTTTCACACTCTTCGAGAACTGAAAAATCAGACCATGAAACGCAGACCGGAGGTCACTTTTCTCAGGTCACACGTCCATCTGATCTAACAGTCAGAATAAGAGAGAAGAGGAAGGAGTGCTAGTCCCGTTACAGCCTGCTTATGGTCTTTATTCACAGAATTTGAACCTTGAACGAGGCCATCCATCAATACGCTGGTGCTAGCACCGCTGGACGTGGAAAAGCACTTTAAAGAGCGCTTTCATCCTACATTAGACTTTAAAAAATATGGATTTCCCTCAATTTCCCTCCTCTTGTTCGCTGCTTTCTCCTTTTAGTGCTCGTGTATGTCTCCTGCGTGGCTGTGGCGGACGCATTAGCGTGAGTGTTTGGGGAAAGCTCCAGAAATACAGCTGTGCTGCTTCTCATTTTGTGTGTGACGACGGTGTTCTGGAAGCTGCTCTGAGGTTGCTGAGATGGTTTGGGTGTTTGCTAAGTGGTTGCTAAGATTGGGTGTTTTAGCTAGATGGTTGCTAAGATGTTCTGAGTGTTGCTTGGTGTTTGCTAAGATGTTTTGGATGTTTACTAGATGTTTTTTTGGGTGTTAATAGATGATTGCTATGGTCTTTTGTGTTTTGGTTGTTGCTGAGGTCTCCTGGATGTTAGCCAGATGGTTGCTAATGTAAACTGCTGGTTGTGTAGGTGGTCCTAGTGTTATACAGGTGGTCTGATGATTGCTAAGATGTTCTAGAACAGGCCAATCCTGCTCCTAGCGATCGACTGTGTTTGATTAAAGTTGGAGCTGAACTTTGCCGGACAGTCGATCGCTAGGAGCAGAATTGGGCACCCCGGTTCTAGACGTTTGATATATGTTGCTAATGTGTTTTGGGTGTAGCTAAGTTGTTGTAAACATGTTCTGGGTGGTTGGTTATATAGATGGTCTTCTGATGATTGCTAAGATGTTGTTTTGTATATGGTTGCAAATGTGTTATTGGTGTAGCTAGGTGGGTGCTAAGTTGTTTAAGGTGGTAGCTAAGATATTTTGGATGTTCACTAGATGGTTTCTAGGTGTTGATAGACGGTTGCTAAGGTGTTCTGGTGGTTGCTTGGGTGTTCTGGATGTTGTTAGGTGATTTCTAAGGTGTTTTGCATGTTGTATATGTGGTCTTCTAATGATTGCTAAGATGTATTAGGTGTTTGATTATATGGTTGCTAATGTGCTCTGGGTGTTGCTATGTGGTTGCTAAGGTGTTCTGGGTAATGTTATGGTGGTTACTAAGATTTGGTGTTGTTAGGCATTGCTAAGATGCTCTAGGTGGTTGCTGAGGTGTTATGGGAGTTGGTTGCCGGTTTTACTGATGATTGCTAAGATATTCTGTGTTGTTTTGGTGGTTGCTAAGACTTGGTGTTGCTAGGTGGTTGCTAAGATGTTCTGGGTGTTGCTAGGTATAAGGTCTAAGGCGTGTTGAGAATACAAATTAGACTCACAACAAACATCTACCAGTTGAGCATATATTAGATGTTGTTGTTGTTGTTTCACACAGTGAGAAACCGACACAATAATGAGCCAAAACTGGGATCACTGAGCCGAGAATTTAATATTCATGAGTACAAGTCCAAACATAATCTCATTCCACGATAATAACTTCCATGCAGCCAATTAAAACTGACAAATCATTTAGGGTGAATCCCATTTCTCTGTCTTACCCCTTCCCCTTAGTTTTGTGCATTCATATGAGAGTAAGGGCTAATTCTGGTTTTGATCGAGGGGTAGGGGTAAGGGGAAGGGGTAGATACCCCTTAAAACCAAGCATTTTCAAAACCAAGTGGTTTATAAGATATTCTGTATTTTATTATGCGATTGTTAAGATGTTGTGGGTGTTGCTAGGTGGTTGTAAAGATGTTGTGGGTGTTGCTAGGTGGTTGTAAAGATGTTGTGGGTGTTGCTAGGTGGTTGTAAAGATGTTGTGGGTGTTGCTAGGTGGTTGTAAAGATGTTGTGGGTGTTGCTAGGTGGTTGTAAAGATGTTGTGGGTGTTGCTAGGTGGTTGCTAAGGAGTTCAGAATGTTGCTGTGGTGGTTCCTAAGGTCTATTGGCTGTTGCTATGTGGTTTTCTACCAGCAAAGAAACAGCACAACTGTAAAATGCACATGATTTTAGGTGTCACTGAATGGGTTTATACACACAACATTATGCTGATATCTATATAAAATCTGCTTATTCTAACAAGAAAACAGTGCTTAAAAAATTGAATTACCCATTAATTTTAATTGACACAAATCTGATCAGTTTATGGCCTTTATTTGATAAATGAACCCAGTTAAAGGTGTTTCTATGACCTCACACATTGTCATGTCATTAGGTATAATCATGTAAGCACACTCATTAACCGTGTTTACATGTGTGCTCTTATACTGATTTTGTTTAATAGCTGACGATGTGTAAGGTCATGTAAACACAGTGCTCTTTAATTAAACCTGTAGATTTTACCCTGATTAATGTTCTGTCAGCTCGTTTAATGAGCATGTGTCTTGTGCAGGTTTTAACATAGAGGAAATAACTGATGATTAAACTGAAGATTATTCTTTTTTTGACTGGGCCTTGTGAAATCAGTGTTATTTGTTTCCTAATTTTTCCCCAAACTCTATTTTAATGGTTAGATTAAGTTGTATTCATCGAAAAGCATGTAAAATGAATTGAAACAATGAAACGTATACAATTTAACAGCAATTAATTAAAAGTTTAACATACATTTTTAAGGCGCTATGGAATATTCAGTTTTATTTTTACCGAATTACCAAATTATTTTTATCAAAGTTTTCCATAAATTTTTTGTTTCAATTTTAATGGTTACATTTAATATTAATAATCAAAATATTGTCTCTAATTAATTCATTTTATAAATAATAATAATTTTATTATTATGATTATTTATGTTTTTGTGTATTTACATTTTTCTGCAACATTTCTGGTAAAGAATTCTTCTGGTAAATATTCCTTTAAAAAGAATTATATTAGTAGCAGCAGTACTATCATTACATAAAGTAATATTTCTGTCACAATTTCTTCAAGTTAAACCGAAAGTTTATTTTGATGGGTTGCTGTGAAGACATTTAGGTTGCAGTTATTTTTTTTTTTAAAGAAACAGCAAAATGCTTAGAAAGTGACTTTTAATTTTAAAAGTTTATGTGGACAGTAAATGAAATCATAGACATGTTCATAGACATGCAGAACATGCGGGATTCATATTTAAATGGCATTTTTTGTGGATTAATATTCACAGACACTATAACATGTTTTGACTGAAATGTACTGAGCTACTTTTTATTTATTCATCCAAAATTATGCAAATTCCATGACATTCTGAATTTGACCGTACATTTTTATGACTGGATTCTGCAATATCGTCCATGTTTTCGCATCGCAGACAGACATTATAGGGCCCTATATATTGGTCTACTTCTGCAGCATGAATGTGTGTGTAAATGAACACACATCAACTCTAACAAATGTGCTAAAAGCCCATTGGCACATGTGCGGTGAGTGTGAGAGTGATTGTCTCAGGGTCACGACTCTTCTTAACCCTGCACGGAAAAAGCTTTCTGCACTTTCTGTCTCTATATGAAGCTGTTTTTATTTTGGAACGACAAAGTAGGTTTTACTATTTTTACAGAGACATTTGGATGCACTCATCTTTTCACTGACATTTACTTCACCTACATATGCGCCATGATTCTGCCTCAACACTTCAGCTTCAATTCCTAGTAAACAAACTCCAGCGGGATGTTCCCGTCTCATTCTGGGCTCGAATGCAAAAAAAAGCTTGCTCGTATCACACACACTTTCACTTACAGCCGTGGCACAACATCTGCCTGACAAGATCTCCTCTCTCTCAGAAGATGAAAGGACAAAACGAACCGTACTGATCACAATCTCAGGGAAGAGAGCGGCTCGTGTTAATTCTTCACCGGCAGGGCGACGGAGCATGACACACTTTCATATAAACGAGCAAGAAGTCAAAGACAGCGGCTGTATTACAAACCCTAGAGAGCTGCTTACCTAGGCAACACAAGCACACACTTTATATTACATCTCTGCAATAGTGAAGTCACTCACAGTCACATTCATTTCTCCGGCTTACTGATATCCAACTACAGAATCTCACAAGACATACATATATATATATATATATCACTGATGTTCTTATATTATATTCTTATATTACTGATTAGACTACAGCTTCACACACAATGTCTCACATGCTCTTTACAAATTAATCAAATTTATATGTGTGTGTGTGTGTGTGTGTGTGTGTGTGTGTGTGTGTGTGTGTGTGTGTGTGTGTGTGTGTGTGTGTGTGTGTGTGTGTGTGTGCACATACATACATACAGTGGCGTGAAAACGGTTTTTACCCCCTCGCTGTTCGTTTTTTTGCATATTTGTCACACTTAAAAATTCAGGTCATCAAACAAATTATAATATTACAAAAATATAATGCAAGTAAATACAAAATGTAGTTTTTAAATGATGATTTAATTTATTAAGGGAAAAAGCTGTCCAAACCTACCTGGCCCTGTGTACATGAAAAATGAATTGCCCCGTCCTGTTAAATCATGAAAGAACTGTGATTAAGCACATTATTTTAGAAAGCTGAGTTAAATTTCACTGGTCAAACCCAGGCCAGATTACTACACACACACACACACACACACACACACACACACACACACACACACACACACACACACACACACACATACACACACACACACACACACACACACATATATATCATATATTACCAATACTCGACTACATAAAATACAAATAAATACATTTTATATGTATATTTGTGTCTGTATGTCTGTCTGTGTGAATATATATATATATATATATACACACACACACACACACACACATAACATCTCACATGCTCCCCACAGTCTTTACAAAAAAAATATATATTTCGTATTGAAAATGCTCGCTGAAACTAAGGCAACAGATCCAGCAGAATCATGTGTAACCTTCACAGAAAAGACTAGAATACATTACTACATGCTCAGTAACAAAAACAACACAAATCCATTAAAGATGGTGGATTGAGTTGATGGAGATGTTGATAGTAAATAGATTTCATTAAGTACGGAGATTCAAAATCAATAGAAAGCAGTTAAAATGGACTTCTGATATTTTGTGTGCGCTATCGAGTCAGTTTAGCAACTAAAGTTGTTTAGCTGGAGTTGAGCTTCATGTGAGGAGTAAATCTGATCACTTTAACCCAACAGTGACTAAAACTTCAGAGCGATGAGACGAGGAGGAAAATATCAGCTATTTTAAGCAACAAATCATCAAGACTCATTTACAGAACATGTGTCAGAAACTTCATTTAGAGGTTGGTTTAGGGTTGATTCGTGACTGCGTGGTTGAGCGTGTTACTCTTGTTAGGGACGAAAGTCGTGACAGCTAATTTGTAGTTGAGGAACTAAAAAGTTTCTTTGCTTAATCGCCATGGTAACCAGCAGAGTCAACCTAGACGAGTGTTGTCAGGAATAACTGGTACCGTTCTCTGTATAGACTCTATATATAGCGTATTCTGTATGTATTATAATGCATATAATAAGGTGTATGTTGTCATAAATGATCACAGTTATAGAACATACCTTCTCATATGCACTGTAATATTTACATTAAACCATGAACAAAAGTACTGTCATTCAAAGGTTTAACCTAGGTATGATTTTTTATGTAAAATCAGTAATATTATGAAACAGTATTACAATTCAAAAATATCTGTTCTCTATTTGAATATACTGTATATTAAAATATAGTTTATATCTATGATCAAAGCTGTATTTTCTGCATCATTACTCCAGTCTTCAGTGTCACATGATCTTCAGAAATCATAATAATATGCTGATTTACTGATCAAGAAATATTTCTGATTATTATCAATGTTGAAAACAGATGGACTGCGACAGATTTTATTTTGTATGATTCTTTGATGAGTAGAAATGTCAAAAGAACAGCATTTATTTGAAACAGAAATCTTCTGCAACATGTCTTTACTGTGAAGTTTGATGCATCCTTGATGAATAAAAAGTATTAAAAACAATTTTAATAAATTGATACATTCACTAGATTAGTAAATCCTCAATATATACAGACAACAAAAGTTTTACTGAATAATTTCATACTGATTTATGACACGTCTCATATTGCACACACATAATGAGTTGATTGATTGTTTGATTGTCTTTATTAATGTCTGTCTCCACTCTCAGTCTATCTCATTAATTTCTACAATCAGTTGGATAATTAAGACTATCGACACACACTTTCTCTCAAGAGTGTGTGTGTGTGTGTGTGTGTGTGTGTGTGCGTGTGTGTGTGTGTGTGTGCGTGTGTGTGTGTGTGTGTGTGTGTGTGTGTGTGTGTGTGTGTGTGTGTGTGTGTGTGTGTGTGTGTGTGTGCGTGTGTGTGTGTGTGTGTGTGTGTGTGCGTGTGCATGCGTGCGTGCGTGTGTGTGTGTGTGTGTGTGACAGCATATGCTCACAGTCAGAAGTCGTACGAAAGCTTCTCTTCCTCAGTTCCTAAGCAACTTTAGAAGCACGACAGCAGGGACTCGATGCAAGATTTCAACGCTGGAAAGACACACACGACTTTCAGCTGCTCACCGAGTCGAGCGTTTGATGAAAAATACAAGAAACTGCAAGAGACGGAGCATATATACTGTATTAGAGCTGAGAGACTCTCTTCAGTAATGCAACTTCATGCATTAATATATAATTACTGCATAAGGGAAGGCTCCTATTTGCATATGCATGTATGTGTGTGTGTGTGTGTGTGTGTGTGTGTGCATGTTTATGTGGTTTATTAGGACACAAATTTGTATAATGACAATGGTTTGACATAGGTATTATGAAGAGAAGGTGATTTATGAGTACATTTTCAGTGTCCCCATAATTCAAAACGATTATAAATCATAGAGAGTGACACCGTCTCCTGTGAGGGCTAAGTTTAGGTGTAGGGTAGGTGTAGGGCAATAGCACATACAGCTTGTACAGTATAAAAACCATTACGCCTATAGAGAGTCCCCGTAAACCATAAAAAAAAAGGGTCTGCGTGCGTGCGATTTTGTGAGAGACTGACCGTTCATATTCAGCCAATCAGATCCTTCAATTCATCCACAGAGAGTTTTGATGTGAGTATTCAATCACTGCTCATCTATAGGGAAAAAGAAATCACACATTTCAGTAATATGTAGTAATAACATCAGATTGAACAATGCGATTACATAGAGAAAGGATGGAGAAAACACCTCAGTAATCTTATATGTGTCTTCTGTAGAGTTCCAGATGAGATCTTAACAATGTCTCAGACTCTGGATTTAAACGTCAAGAGATCTCAATAATATCTCAAACATTTCTCAAATTATTCCCAGATTAAATTAGCAGGACATCGGTCCACATTAATTTGGTATATTTACACTATTCTACTGTATGTCAAATTGTACCTCTATGTGTCTGTGCAGAGCTGGGTAGATTACCAGTTACTGATTACTGATTACATGACAAAAATTGTAGTTTGTAACGCAATCCATCACATTACACATTTTAGGTAATCAGATTACTTTTTACTACTTTTAGATTACTTTTGCCCTAAATTGTTTATCTCATTGATTTAAATAGGATAATCTTGTATCATATATTGAAGTAAAAACACAAATAAAAAGAAAATATATTACATTTGTTGTTATTAACAACATAAAGTGCATTAAACAGTATGTCAAGGTTTCTCAAACTGGGCTTCGTAAAGGAACTACAGGGGGTTCACTAGTTTTACTCACTTAAATCAGAAAATTATCAAATTAAAATAAATCATTTTAAATTAACAACATATGTGACCATTAATCAACGTCAGAGAACCCTGAACATGCATGTGATATTTAATTATTGTAATAACAAATTACCATAAAATTATTTAAACTAGATATATTAAGTGAAATATGTTTTACTGACAAAAACATCCCTGCATTACATGTAAATAAGAAATAATGTGAATTTAGAAAGGAAAATTGAAAATATGAAAGAAGAATTACAGAGAATCAATAAATGATAAATAATGTATTGCTATAGTGTGAATAATATTTAATTATGTAATCCATAAAAAGTAACTGCATTGTGATTACAAGTATTTTTAAATGAAATATAATCAAATTACAAGTACTTACTATTTTGAATGGATTACAAGTGTTTAATTTTGGGACATTTTGGAATAGATAGCAAGTGCTTTATTTATTTTTATTTTTGGGAATGGATAGCAAGTGCTTCATTTTTGGACATTTTGGAATGGATTACAAATACTTAATTTTGGAAGTTTTGGAATCTGATTATGTAACCCAGATGACATGTAATCAGTTACTAACAGCACTGTTTGGAATAAGAGCTCTTAATATGAACTGGAGCATTCCTCATCAAATGCTTTGAGCTGCTATCCACATTCATTTTATACAGCAGCTCTTTAATCGTACTCTCATTTGTTCCTGTTTTCATCTCTCCAAAGGAATTTCAGGACAAACTTCTGAGACAGTGTCGGGAATGCCGTGAGCCATAAGACAGCAGTGTCTCGCTCCTCTGGGCCTCCATTAGTATCCCAGCAGCCTCTGTCAGATATATATCTGTCTAGTGGTGTTTCAGGTCAGTGAACATCAGCTGTAAGCATTCCTGTGAGAATAATAACATATCGTACATGATCAGACCACACCACTCACTCCACAATCTCTCATGACAGAAGCTGGATTTACACCGCCGCGGGACTCCATCTACCAACCCATGATGATCAGGAACAGCCCATATAACATCTCATATTACCAACCCATAATGATCAGGAACAGCCCATATAACATCTCATATTACCAACCCATAATGATCAGGAACAGCCCATATAACATCTCATATTACCAACCCATAATGATCAGAAACAGCCCATATAACATCTCATATTACCAACCCATAATGATCAGGAACAGCCCATATAACATCTCATATTACCAACCCATGATGATCAGGAACAGCCCATATAACATCTCATATTACCAACCCATGATGATCAGGAACAGCCCATATAACATCTCATATTACCAACCCATGATGATCAGGAACAGCCCATATAACATCTCATATTACCAACCCATAATGATCAGGAACAGCCCATATAACATCTCATATTACCAACCCATAATGATCAGGAACAACCCATATAACATCTCATATTACCAACCCATGATGATCAGGAACAGCCCATATAACATCTCATATTACCAACCCATAATGATCAGGAACAGCCCATATAACATCTCATATTACCAACCCATGATGATCAGAAACAGCCCATATAACATCTCATATTACCAACCCATGATGATCAGGAACAGCCATATAACATCTCATATTACCAACCCATGATGATCAGGAACAGCCATATAACATCTCATATTACCAACCCATAATGATCAGGAACAGCCCATATAACATCTCATATTACCAACCCATGATGATCAGGAACAGCCCATATAACATCTCATATTACCAACCCATAATGATCAGGAACAGCCCATATAACATCTCATATTACCAACCCATGATGATCAGGAACAGCCCATATAACATCTCATATTACCAACCCATGATGATCAGGAACAGCCCATATAACATCTCATATTACCAACCCATGATGATCAGGAACAGCCCATATAACATCTCATATTACCAACCCATGATGATCAGGAACAGCCCATATAACATCTCATATTACCAACCCATGATGATCAGGAACAGCCCATATAACATCTCATATTACCAACCCATTATGATCAGGAACAGCCCATATAACATCTCATATTACCAACCCATGATGATCAGGAACAGCCCATATAACATCTCATATTAACAACCCATGATGATCAGGAACAGCCCATATAACATCTCATATTACCAACCCATGATGATCAGGAACAGCCCATATAACATCTCATATTACCAACCCATGATGATCAGGAACAGCCCATATAACATATCATATTACCAACCCATGATGATCAGGAACAGCTCATATATCATCTCATATTACCAACCCATGGTGATGAGGAACAGCCCATATAACATCTCATATTACCAACCCATAATGATCAGGAACAGCCCATATAACATATCATATTACCAACCCATGATGATCAGGAACAGCCCATATAACATCTCATATTACCAACCCATGATGACCAGGAACAGCCCATATAACATCTCATATTACCAACCCATGATGATCAGGAACAGCCCATATAACATCTCATATTACCAACCCATGATGATCAGGAACAGCCCATATAACATCTCATATTACCAACCCATGATGATCAGAACAGCCCATATAACATCTCATATTACCAACCCATAATGATCAGGAACAGCCCATATGGCATCTCATATTATCAACCCATGATGATCAAGAACAGCTATATAGCATCTCATATTACCAACCCATGATGATCAGAACAGCCCATATAACATCTCATATTACCAACCCATAATGATCAGGAACAGCCCATATAATATCTCATATTACCAACCCATGGTGATCAGGAACAGCCCATATAATATCTCATATTACCAACCCATGATGATCAGGAACAGCCATATAATATCTCATATTACCAACCCATGGTGATCAGGAACAGCTCATATAACATCTCATATTACCAACCCATAATGATCAGGAACAGCCCATATGGCATCTCATATTATCAACCCATGATGATCAGGAACAGCCCATATAACCTCATATTACCAACCCATGATGATTAGGAACAGCCCATATAACCTCATATTACCAACCCATGATGATCAGGAACAACCCATATAACATCTCATATTACCAACCCATAATGATCAGGAACAGCCCATATAACATATCATATTACCAACCCATGATGATCAGGAACAGCCCATATAACATCTCATATTATCAACCCATGATGATCAGGATTCAGGAACAGCCCATATAACCTCATATTACCAACCCATGATGATTAAGAACAGCCCATATAACATCTCATATTACCAACCCATGATGATTAGGAACAGCCCATATAACATCTCATATTACCAACCCATGATGATCAGGAACAGCCCATATAACATCTCATATTACCAACCCATAATGATCAGGAACAGCCCATATAACATCTCATATTACCAACCCATGATGATCAGAAACAGCCCATATAACATCTCATATTACCAACCCATGATGATCAGGAACAGCCCATATAACATCTCATATTACCAACCCATGATGATCAGGAACAACCCATATAACATCTCATATTACCAACCCATGATGATCAGGAACAGCCCATATAACATCTCATATTACCAACCCATGATCAGGAACAGCCCATATAACATCTCATATTACCATCCCATGGTGATCAGGAACAGCCATATAACATCTCATATTACCAACCCATAATGATCAGGAACAGCCCATATAACATCTCATATTACCAACCCATGATGATCAGGAACAGCCCATATAACATCTCATATTACCAACCCATAATGATCAGGAACAGCCCATATAACATCTCATATTACCAACCCATAATGATCAGGAACAGCCCATATAACATCTCATATTACCAACCCATGATGATCAGGAACAGCCCATATAACATCTCATATTACCAACCCATAATGATCAGGAACAGCCCATATAACATCTCATATTACCAACCCATAATGATCAGGAACAGCCCATATAACATCTCATATTACCAACCCATAATGATCAGGAACAGCCCATATAACATCTCATATTACCAACCCATGATGACCAGGAACAGCCCATATAACATCTCATATTACCAACCCATGATGATCAGGAACAGCTCATATATCATATATCAATATATAATGATTAATACCTTGCATGTTTTATGGGTTATGGGTTGTCTTGAAAATATTGTTGCAATGCAAAACAATTTAATGATCCAAGACATAGGATTTATTTTCCATTTCCAACATATTATTACTTCCTTTGATTTTGAGGGTGAAATACGACCCAGACATGTTTTTGTGAGATTCACCCACTAATGCAATATATCAGAAGACAAAAATACATTGAACATGTGTTTCTTATGTTTTTGGGTCCAAATAGCACCTGAAATTTCCTCAGAAGTTCCATTTGTGCGATGATTTTCATCTTCAGCTCCATCCGTCTCACACACGTCTGCCAGAACAACACACACACGTCAGTGTAAGAGAGAGAGTGTGTGTGTGTGTGTGTGTGTGTGTGTGTGTGTGTGTGTGTGTGCGTGGTGTGTGTGTGTGTGTGTGCGATATATTATAATAAAATATATTTGACATGAGGGTTGTTTCAAAATCAGGGAAATTAATAAATAAAATGTAATTAAATATCACATCAAAATATATAAATAATCATTAATAATAACAGAACTGTAATAAATTAATACAATATTTTTTATTAAATAAATATGACTCAATTATAAATTAAACATACATTGTATTTATTCATTAAAATGTATTTTACAATAATTAATTGCAACAAACATGGTTTTTCAAAGTAAAATAAAGTCAAATTAAAACAAAGATTTTTGTAGTACATTTCATTGTAGGGAATAAAAAAGACATTATTTCTGGTTTCAATGTAATTGCTTCTGAAATCTACTGTTTCTACACCATGCTGTTTGTCAGTGTAATTAAAATGTTTAAATAACATTATTTTATAAAAAGTATATAAATCAATAAAATATTGTGAAAAATATTGTGATGTCTTCTATAACAGTTTGGTTACTGGTTAATATTTGTGTGATATTTGAGAGCTACAGAATATGAATCTCCTTTTGTGTTCCACAGAATAAAGAAAATTGGATCGACATGAAGGACAGTAAATGACGACAGAATGATTATTTCTGGCTGAATTATCCCTTTAAACACATCAACAAACATACACACACAATGTATTCATGAAGTG
>CM050417.1:1399404-1411904 GCA_027564155.1 Gymnocypris eckloni scoliostomus
GCTCTGCATTAAACTGTCCTTATATGACTGGCCCTTTATGACGTACTGTTTGCGTTAGCAGTACTTTACACGTCATTATTACTTCACTACTAGCTTCATATCGCTAAGAAGTGCTGTGGCAGCTTTGTTTCATACACTAACTGCAGTCTCAGCTCTAAATTATCATGGGATTCAATCTGCCGAGGACAGAATATCAAAGCAGGGAAATTCTGTTCTTTATGCACTTTTATTTTACCTTAAACACACTCTGGAGCAAAAGACATCATCACACTTTCAACACAAGCTCTCCATCTCCACAAGGACGTTTTTAGTCAAAACAAAGCCACTAAAGTTGGACAAAGTGCAACTGTACAATTACACTAATTCTATTGTTGCAAATAAAGTGAAAATGCAATGAAAACAGTCACTGGAACATTACATTCAGATCTCATGTTGCAACATTTCATTGTGTGTTTTTAAAGCAGTGTGCATTCTTTTACTTTTCACTTTTTAGTCATTTAGCAGACGCTTTTATCCAAAGTGACTTACAAATAAGAAAAAGTATCTACAACTATAAGCTAAAACTCTATAAATACTATCTATACACATTTAAGAAAATGGAGAAATTAAATAAAATGACAAATGCATACAATGCATACACCAAAATCTTTCATATTTACCCACACTGTAAAAAAAAAAGTTGAGCCAACTTAAAATTTAAAGCAACCAGCTTTAGCAGATTTTTGAGCTCTCTCCACTTATTTTTGCAGAAGATTCTCAACTTTTTGTTGTATAAACTTAAAACAATACGTTGAGAAAACTCAAAAATCTGCTGAAGCTGGTTGCCTTAAAAGTATAAATTGGCTCAACTTTTTTTCAGTGTTGAGAAGGTTCCTTGGAAATATGAATTTGTTACATAGACTCTATTCTATAATCTATTCTATAGTCTTAAACTCCTGAACAAATTGTGTCTCATATTTTAGAGCATTCAATTAAATCAATTAAATGTGTGTAAGTGTGTTTGTGTGAAAATAATCAGATGTAACTTTATATTTGAAAGGCAATAAACGATATGTTACAAAAATGTCCAACACACTTCAACATATGCAGCCTAGTATGAACAGTACACATTTAAAAATGTATTTTACTCTGCTATTACCAAATTCCATAATTAAACAATTCATAAATAATGCAAACAAATTATTGGACATCATTACAAGTGGAAAGAATCAAAATGCATGCACCGTGGATCAATACAACGGAATAGCCTCTGCATGGACAATAATTAAATTATTTTAAATACTAAACCATATTGTTGATGATAATAAATACGAGAAAAATAAAATTGGTGGTTATTATTAATAATGCACCAATGATTTTGAAAAAGTAACAAATTAATACCAAAGGCATTAAAACGGCCATACAATGGGCAACGATTACAATTTTTAATTGCGATTAATCGCATTGTTATACACAAAAATCATTAATGAGGTCATAATGTATTGTGCACTTTTTCACTTTCATTTAAAAATACTGCTATATGAACAAAAGTGCAATAACATTTGGTTTGCGAACACTTTAAACAAATAAGGTGCTTTTTTACGGCAGTATAACTTTTAAATTGTAGCAGTTCAAATATTTCTTGTAAATCTCAACTTAAACATTAATGTAATCAAATTAAATATAAAACCAAAACTGTTTGCCACTGCCAGGGCATTAAATATTTTATAGTTCGTTATAGAAAAAAAGAGTTATGCTCCGATTCCAAATCCTCGATCATAACATGTTTGTAATCATTAACATTTTCATAAGTAACTGTAATTGAATTACAATTAATGAAGTAACTGGTTATAGTCTCATGTAGTTTGTATATGTAATTCCACTCCTTATGTTTAGGTGCTACGACTCCTGTAAATGGATCATTAAACCTCTGGCAAAGTTTCAGATTCCTCATAATCAGCGATGCACTTTCTGATTTGGACTCTTTCATATTTCACGCGCACTAATCCCACACGCTCGGCTCTGGCCGTGTTGTTCAGCTGTCCTAAAGAGACATGATGTTAGCATATGTTCTGTGTGTCTGGAGTCACGCCGCTCCGGTCCTTTAGGGAGCGAGCTGTAATTATGAAACGGAGCAGATTTTACTCATTAAACTCTTTCTGCCGCTGGAAAGCAGACTTGTATTGCACGATCTGTAATCCCGATGTGATCTCATTAGGCTTTGCAGGTATTTCTATGAAAAGTTTCAGCACACATACATATTTCTTCAGGCATTTGGAGAGAATGTAAACATCAACAGCATCTAAAATGTAAACAAATGAACTTTAGATTTCATTAATAAGCACATTTGCCATTAAAAGTCTTTCTCAGACCATTTTTTCCATTGTTTAATAAGAGATAAATAAGAGAGATTGTGAGATATGTATTTGAATTGCATATCAAATTGTCATTGATAAAAGGACAAATACACAACAAACAGATCATTTAACCAATATTTATACAGTATCCAATTTGTTTCAGTCTCAACTACCCAGAAGACCCTAGCAACCACCTAGCAACCATCCAGCATCCAGAACACCCTAGCAACTGCCTAGCAACCACCTAGATCACCCTAGCAACCATCTAGCATCCAGAACACCATAGCAACTGCCTAGCAACCACCCAGAACACCATTGGAACCACCAAGAAATCATACAGCATCCAGAACACCCTAGCAGCTGGCTAGCAACCACCCAACACCCTAACAACTGCTTAGCAACCATCCAGCATGGAGAATACTATAGCAACCACTCAGCATCCAGAACACCCCAGCAACTGCCTAGCAACCACATAGCAACACCCTAACAACCAAATAGCAACACTCAGTCATATTTCGAATACATGTGTTTAAACAATAAACAGATGTACGCTGATGCTTAGCAATTTGAATACATTTATTTTAAAAGATGATTATTTAAATAAATTAAACACAATGCAAATTGGTCTATGAAACAGACTGACAGAATTCTATTTGAACTCTAAAACATTCCACTCACACACACACACACACACACACACACACACACACACACACAGACACAGACACAGACACACACACACACACACCATGCACGCACATACGCACGCATATACACACACACGCACACACACACACAGCAAGCAGCACGTTAACGCCATTAGCATGTCATTAAGCAGATGAGCACCCAGATGCTGCGTGCTAGCCTTCCAGCGCCCTGTGTGCTACGACATGAGCTGAATACTCACACACACAAACACGAGCGCTTCAGTGCCAGTCTGTGTGTGTGTGTGTGTGTGTGTGTGTCTGTGGGGAGCAACACTCAGGACAGGCTCAGCAGGGAAATGATGATATTTACGTTGCTTCTTGCACGTTTGGGACACTTTCAAAGTGAAAGTGCTTCGGTTTTATCCAAAACAGCTGAATGTGAGTCTGGCAGCGTTTTATTACGATGGTTGACAAATGAATTGAAGCAGTTCAGAAATGAAGTGTCCAGTGAGCAGAGTTGAGTATAACACGTATCACAGTAATAGTCTAATTACTTTTCCAGATAAGGCAGTAAAGTAATGCTTTACATTTTAAATTGATGTAATCTGATTACAGTTACGCTATCAATACAAGTTACTTAAGTTACAAATGCAGTGTTATGAAAAAAACATTAAGTAAAATTAATTTTCAAAATCATGTTTTGCATTAATAAATCACGGAGAATGCGAGCTAAAATGCAGAAGAGTCCAACAACATTTAGATGCAATGAAACATTACATCAACTTATTTCAAAATGTGGCACTCGATTTAATATCATATTTTAGTCTGACATTATAGTTTGGGAAAAGTTCAACTAGTAAATGCGTAAACGTTTATGTCACAATGACACTAATATCAGTTAAATAAATGTTTTGTTTTCAGAGGTGATGTGGGCTTTTTGCACGTGCTGCACGTGACCACAGTACAGAGACTTTTCATACAGATTACTTTATCAGAGAATATTTGTTTTTGACATGACTTCGTTTAAAATAGACACGCCAAGCTTTCTCTAGATCTATTTCTCATGTCTCTGTGTTAAGTATTCGCTGAGTTTTCCTTCATTTTATTGACGCATTTCAGAAAATGCTCACAGAAACACTGTTTGATTTCTTTATTTTACAAAAGCACTATAAAATCGCAGCATTTCGGAAAAGAAATCCATAAATGCCACTGAAGGGTTAATGCACACATTTAATTATAACATAATGCCTACTTTAAACTTACCGAAAGCAAACGTGACATAAAACACATTTGCTAAAGCAACATAGTAGCTTGATTCAATGAGTCTTTGAGCACTTTTATTGTGTTTTACAGGACTCGAAACATAATAAAAGTGCAATGCTGTACCAGGTGAACTACTGAGCAAGTTTATTACATCGGAAAAGCCATAAAAGAAGAGTCTGAGATCTCAACATTAGCTCAAATATCATTATATGTTCACGATATCACATGATCTGAGCTGATATTCACATTTATATCAGAGCTTTTGTACATGACAGATATTCTCTGACCAAAGTAATTTTAGGGGAAACTTTTATAAAACATGAACGAGAACACTAAATCTCCTGAGCTATAAAATAGCAGCCTCTGAGCAATATAACTTTCCTCTGGGAAAGCAAGCGAAGAGCTATTTTTTATTGAGTTTCTCATGAAATTGTGTGAAACCGAACCAATTGCTCTTGTTACTTTTGATCTAATCAATAAATTGAATCTCTTTTTCTCTGGCACTGGGATCCGATACATCCCTCCAGACTCCATTGATTGGCACATCCTTTGAAAGTGCTTGATTTGAGAGTATTAAAGGAGGTAAAGCGAGGTGGAGAAACACACCAATATAGAGCGAGAGAGATTTCTCTCACGACCTCCATGAAATGCACGCCCAGCACGGTAAAAAGAAATGCCCCTAAAATCCGAGCCATCCAGTACTTTAATAACATCTCAGGAGGGCCATTAGTCATTGAGAGCGAGAGAGTCATCATTACACCTCATTGAGAGAGTCATCAAAGTAATGCCTCACAGACAGAGATACTACTACACCACTGCACAAGAGCTCACCGAGAGACATCAGGAGATAGCAACTTTTCATTGATCTCTGTAAATAAAACTTGTGTAGTGTGATATGCAATTTTAAGGCAATACTGGTAACACTTTATATCTAAAGCATTATAAAAGTACTTAAGGCATTGTTTATATCTTCTGATGCACCTTTAAAGTATGGCATGGATAATTGTAACCACAGTTTTTATACACTGTGACTATGCATTGTTACACTTTTAGAAAGTATATTGCATTGCAAAACACAACATCTTTGGTTACGATTAATTATGAAAATATATAATGCTTTACAATGTTGTCACGGTGCACACAGCGGGGAGGAACGAGGAACACGAGACGAGGAGTAAACTCAAAACAACAGTCTTTAATTTACACAAGGCAAGGCAGACACACAGGAACACCGGGAGTAATGAGTAGACCAGACAACACTAACTAAACAGACAAGAACTTAAATACACAGGATAATCACTGACATAATAAAACACAGCTGGGACATAATTAACTAATAATGACACTAGACGAGGACAGGGAACAAACCAAATATGGACACAAGAGACGGGAACACAAGACACACACGACAGAGGTACATTATGAACACCTTGAATTATATGCATTATACATAAAGGCAGGTTTAAACGCAATATTCTCTATAATATTATGATTTTTACTGTACTTTTTAAATTGAAAGTACAGGTTTATACATGTAGCACTACGAGTCTAAGACAAATATATACTGTAAGCTAAATTTAAAATAAATTGTAACTAAATACGTTTTAAAAATGATTTTTTATATTTATTACTGTATATTATTAATTGGGAATAATGGAAACAATAATAAACAATGTGTTCTTTAAATAATTTGCCAATTTCACACAAAAAATAGTGTTTCCTTAAAAACTATAGTAGCCTACTGCTGTTCAAATCTTTGATGTCAGAATGTTTTTAAAGAAATGTATACTTTTATTCAGCAAAGATGAATTAAATTGACCAAAAGTGTCAGTAAAGACATTTCTACTGTTAAAAAAGATTTCTGTTTCAAATAAATGCTATTCTTTTCAACTTTCTATTCATCAAAGTATACTAAAAATAAAACACATCATGGTTTCTGCAAAAATATTTGATAACAGCACAACTGTTTTAAACATTGATAATAATCAGAAATGTTTCTTAAGCATCAAATCAGCATATTAGAATTATTTCCGAAGGATCATGTGACACTGAAGACTGGAGGAATTGATCAAATCATTTTTGATCAAATAAATACAGCTTCGGTGAGCAAAAGAGAGTTCAAAAACAGTGTATTTTATGGGAATGGGAATGAAGAGTTACAAAACAAGTATAAAAAAAAAGTTGACCAGTTTGGGATATATAGTTAATTTAGAAAAATAATATTGCATATTAACAGTTACAGAATAATACATGTAATATATATAATACTATTATTGTTTAAAAAGCAAGTGGTTGGTCTGTCCAGCTTTCAGCACCACGGACAGCAGCATTCACATTCTATTACACACAGGACAGAAGCCCTTCACTGATCGCTCTTAATGATTACAGCAGCCATACGCCATATTACAGCCATCGAACCATTCAAGAGACACGTTTCTGTCGTTCAAGTCTCTAAAGAAACCGAGGGAGCCTATACGATCCGTCTGTCAGCGCCACCGGAGGCCGTAACGATTATGAATGGACAATAAGACACAGCTGCGGCCTGCCTGACGCTCGGCCACGTGGAGACCCGCGCCGCAGGAACGAGCCAAGTGTCATAAAGCAGTAAAATGCGACTCGTAACCGGAGAATATATAAATATGTGAGGGGACGAAAACCTTTTTAGAGAGGTGAACGCTGAGGAGAAACTGATCCGGGCTGCTCTGGAATGAAAAGGCCTGATGGATTTATGTGCTGTACGTGCAAATACTTTTCAGTCAGAGGATGAGAGAGAGAGAGAGAGAGAGAGACAGGAGAGGCAGAGAGAGAGAGAGAGAGAGAGAGAGAGAGAGAGAGAGAGAGAGAGAGAGAGAGAGAGAGAGAGAGAGAGAGAGAGAGAGAGAGAGAGAGAGAGAGAGAGAGAGACTGAGAGAGAGAGAGAGAGAGAGAGAGAGAGAGAGAGAGAGAGAGAGAGAGAGAGAGAGAGAGAGAGAGAGAGAGAGAGAGAGAGAGAGAGAGAGAGAGAGAGAGAGAGAGAGACTGAGAGAGAGAGAGAGAGGAGAGAGAGAGAGAGAGAGCTCTTTACCTGCACAAGCACCATTTATACTGTACTTTACACTATTTATTTCACTGTGGTGTGTTTACAATAAATAAACTATATTGCATGCTAAGTGTCATGTGTAACATCTAAAACTATTCAACTATTTTTTTTATTCTATTACACTTTATTTATTTCATTTTTGTCTACTTTTTTCATATATACTGTATATAGAGAGAGACTCATCAGTTAAATTATATTCTATTCTCCTCAATTCTGTTATAGTCTGTATTGTACATTGTTCTGTTCTATTATTCTCTTTATAACTCCTTTCTATTCTACTGTTCTCTATTCTGTTCTACTGTATATAATTCCATTCTATTTTACTATTCTGTTCTGTTCTACTATAATCTGTTCTTCTGATCACTGTTCTGTTCTGTTATTGTCTGCAACTCTATTCTATTCTACTGTTCTATATTCAGTTATAGTATATTCTATTCTACTATACACTGTACACTATTATTCTCTACAACTCCATTATATTATACTGCTCTCTAATCAGTTCTATTGTATTCAATTTTCTCTATACATCTCCACTTGCTTCTACAGTTCTATATTCAATTAATGTATATTCTATTCTACTGTAAACTATTATTCTTTACAATTCCATTCTATTATATGGTTCGCTAATCAGTTCTATTGTATTCTCCATTTGCTCCATACAACTCCACTCGATTCTATTCAGTTATAGTATATTCTATTCTACTGTACACTGTTCCATTATATTATTCTATACCTCCATTCTATTCTACTGCTCTCTATTCTATTCTACTGTACACTTCTATTCCATTCTTCTCTATACAACTCCACTCTATTATACTGTTCTATAATCTGTTCTAGTATATTATGTTCTACTGTACACTGTACAGTTCTATTATTCAGTATAACTCCATTATATTCTACTGTTCTCTATTCAGTTCAATAATATTTTCTGTATACAACTCCACTCGATTCTACTGTTCTATATTCAGTTATAGTATATTCTATTCTACTGTACACAGTTCCATTATATTATTCTATAAATCCATTCTATTCTACTGCTCTCTATTCTATTCTATTCTACTGTACACTTCTATTCCATTATTTTCTATACAACCCCTCTCTATTATAGTGTTCTATATTTTGGTCTAGTATATTCTGTTCTGCTGTACACTGTACAATTCTATTATTCTGTATAACTCCATTATATTCTACTGTACACTTCTATTCCATTCTTCTCTATACAACTCCACTCTATTCTACTGTTCTATAATCTGTTCTAGTATATTCTGTTCTACTGTACACTGTACAGTTCTATTATTCTGTATAACTCCATTATATTCTACTGTACAATTCTATTCCATTCTTCTCTATACAACTCCACTCTATTCTACTGTTCTATAATCTGTTCTAGTATATTCTGTTCTACTGTACAATATACAGTTCTATTATTCTGTATAACTCCATTATATTCTACTGTTCTCTATTCAGTTTCCTCTATACAACTCCACTCTACTCTACTGTTATTGTTATATATTCTGTTCTATTACATTCTATTCTACTGTACACTATTTTATTATATTATACTTTGTACAACTATTTTCTGTTCTGTTCTTTTCTATGCTATTGTACACTATTTATTTCCAATTCTTTTCTCTACAACTACATAATATTCTACTTTTCTATATTCTGTTCTGTTCTACTGCACTGTACACTGTTCTATTCTATTCTGTTCACTACTGAAGGTGAAACATGAAATTGTAGCTCATGCTGTGTTGCACACGAGAGAAAGACATCAGAAGAGAACAGAAGGAGAGAGTAGTGTGCACGAACCCCTGAACACCATGTTTCTGTGTCTGTAAAGAACGCAGGTGAATCCTCAGGGGCGTTCCACAGAGGACGCGTTCTTGCGTTCAAAGGCAGACAGACGCAGCGCACTGGGATATAACGGAACGCAGGGGGGCTCGCGGCACGTTTGTAAAAGTTGAGCTGTTTTAAACATGAAACGCCATTAAAAAAACAAGGGTCAAAGACGAACATCTATTCTTCTATTGAACGTTTGAAAACGGACACAAAAGTCGTGCATAACGACATAATCTTATATTCAGCGAACGGATATGCGGCGCTTGACTTCACGCGGCTTCATGCGCGGGGATAAGCGGTATCGGGGCGTTGCTAAGAGGTTAGGCGAGTGTTTTAGCGTGTTACCATGTGGTCGCTCGGGCGTTGTTATGATGTTCGTTTCCTGTGAAAAGAATCAACCCTCAAGTCATTGTGATATTCTGGTCTGTTTGTGGCTCGGGTCTCTCCACTGTTTTCTGGTCCAGCACGTGCAAACGATTCGTCTGATCACTCTCAGTAAAAAAGACGCGTGCAGTAAAGACACATGGTCACTCGATCAAGTTTAATTGGTATGCTTAGGGGTTTGTTTAACTATCAAGTCGTATGAGCAGTAGTAACAGCGGTACTTGCCTGCCTTAGAAAATAAATACAGCTGAAAAGCCGAAGACCTCAGGCAGAGAGCGCAGAGTGAGCGTGCGCGCATCTCTCTCTCTCTCTCTCTCTCTCTCTCACTCTCTCTCTCTCTCTCTCTCTCTCTCTCTCTCTCTCTCTCTCTCTCTCTCTCACTCTCAAGCGTTCATCCGGACAGATTCTTCTTCTTCTTCTCTTCTCAGTGGATACTGCGGGGAACACACGGATTGCCTATAGGATGAATTGCTGAAACTCCCTTTGCGAGATTACTCATTTATTTCCCTCCCGTCACTCTATCTCGTCTCCATCCATCCATCCATGAGTCCAGACGGGTTCTGATTCGGACAGAATGCGGATCCTGGTGTTGATTCCGCTGCTGTGGGGACTCAGTGAAGGGGCTTTTCCCAGCAGTGTCCAAATCGGTGAGTTACACTTCTAACATGATGGCTATAGATATGCACTTATATTCCCCACGAGGAATATCGCAGTGCAACAGTGCATAGTGCATAATAATTCACAATAAGTAATATACGCTGTGTTATACAAATACACAGAGATATGAGTCTAAAATAGGGGTTAAGCTATTTTTTATACCTAAAGAGCCTTGTGTGCTGTAATGCCTCTTTGTTTTGTGGTTTAGGGGTTTCGTTCTTGCACTGTTCTCCTTAAAGGACCCTAAAAAGGTGCTTTAGAGCCCCAAACGCGTTAAGCAAATTAACTAAGATTATGGGAATCAAATTTAAAATGTAAGAATCAGACCACATATTGGTTGACCGCTATTTGTAAAATTGGGACAATTCATTGGACGCAAAGGGGACAACTGAGGGGTCAATGTCTTTTGTGGTCACGGCCCTGCAAAATGTCCAAGATTTGATGCTATTTAAGCATATTTTCTGAAATGTGATATTTAATGGCCGTAGACTGGATTGTTATTCTCTGCATGTGCAGTGTTGTTAGGGTGAGATTGTGTTTTCAAGGCTTTAGAGTACTTTATCATGCATGAGTTGTGGTCATCGTGATGAAGACTGTGGTCAAGTGCATGTTGAGTGCGCTGTTGTGCCTTTTATGTCCAGTTCAGTGCATCACTGCGGTATGTCTTGTCTTTCTGTACTGGTGCGATGTGAGATAACCTCTTCCCATCTGAGTCTGATCAAAGTTTCCCATTTCACCAGATTTGCAGCTCTATGTTTGATTAACATCACCAAACCACTGTGCATGCCCGCCCGCCCACCTCTCTCTCTCTCTCTCTCTCTCTCACACACACACACACACACACACACACACACACACACACACAGTTCCCTCTCTTTTTGCAGGATGTGTCTTGCGTGTGTGTTCAGTCACTGCATTGCTCATTGAGATGGAGAGTCTCACGCCATAATGAGATGCGGCCACTGACTTGTGCGCCTTTGACAGCACTGCCGATAAAGTTAATATGCTAAATACGGACACACACACACACACACACACACACACACACACACACACACACACACAGAGAGCGAGAGAGAGAAAGAGAGATGCACAGTTGCACGCAATGCCTAATGACATTTACATACCGCTGCAATGCAAACGCACAATGCTTCTGTTGTTCGTCGCAAATAAAAGCACGTTATGGGATCTTCAATTGCAGTTGAGCCAAAACATCCATCAGAGAGAGAGAATAATTGGGAGGATGTGATGAAACCGAACGTGACACTGGCCCTGCCAAGAGCAGACACGCATGCTCTGGTGACACCAACAACAAATGCGATCTTCCACACAGATCATTTCCATGATTAAAGGGACAGTTCACCCAAAAATCAGCATTTAACTCACCCTACATGTTATTCCAATCCTGTTTGACTTGCTTTAATCTGTGGAGCACAAAATAAGATGTTTAGCAGAATGTTCACACTGCTCTGCACTCTTACAAATAATGGTTCTTTGAAAAATGAACCTTTATTTTTAAGAGTGTATAGTGGAAAAAGATGCTTTAGATTTCAAAAATGTTCTTTATACTAAGAAAAAATTGGTTCTGATTACTAAAGGTTCTTTGGGGAACTGAAATAGTTCTTCAAAGGCATCGCTATGAAAATCCCTCTCTGCAACCTTTATTTTTAAGGCAATATTTCACCCAAAAATTTACTTTTGCTTAACATTAATTTACTTATGCTTAACATAAGGGCGTTCAAAACGAGTTTGTTTCTTCATCAGATTTGGAGAAATATAGCAATCCGTCACTTTCTCACCAATGGATCATCTGCAGTGAATGGGTGCCGTCAGAATAAGAGTCCAAACAGCTGATAAAAAACACAATAATCTACAAGTAATCCACACCACTCCAGTCCTTCATTTAACATCTTGTGAAGTGAAAAGCTGCATGTTTGTGAGAATTAAATCCATCAAGGCCGTTTCAAACTACAAACTGTTGCTTCTGCCTAAAATACGAGTCTATAGATCATAATAACGCTTCCTCCATTGAAAAAGTGTTCTGGTGTGAATCAGAGAGAAATCTGCTCAGATCAAGCACCATTTACAAGCCAAAACAGCTCTAAACTAATATGTGAGTGGATTTTGATTCGAGAGACAACAGGAGATGGACTTTTTCACTGGAGGAAGCATTATTATGGATTATGGATTGGTATTTTGGCCAGAAGCAAAAGTTTGAAGCTAACACATCTTGTATATGGATGTGAACACACAGCTTTGTCTTCTCAAGACATTAACTGATGGACTGGAGTGGTG
>CM050417.1:1416904-1426904 GCA_027564155.1 Gymnocypris eckloni scoliostomus
TATAATGTTTTATGCTACAGAATTTGATTTATATCCACATACAAATGAATTCAATCTGTGACAAAAAAAATGGATTGGTTGTTAATCTTAACTAAAACAAAAAAAAATTAAAAATAGTAATTGAAATAAAGGTGAAATCAACTCAAATCAAATGTAAATATTAGATACCTTAAACCTGTAAACAAACAGAAAAATAGAGTTTTTTTGCCATGGCAACTAACTGAATTTAAAAAGTTTTAGTTGAAGCATTTAAATTACTAAATATAAAACTAAAATATAAAAAATAGATCTACAAATAAATATTTTAAAAGGTATTAAGGTATATTTAAGGTATATTTTCAGTAAATGAAATAGAGCTTAAATAAAATATTAATATTAGATGAAAACAATAACTTAACAAAAAAATCATAAAATAAAATTAGAAATGGTAGTTAACCGAAATAAATATGTTTCAGTTAAGTTTAAGTACTAAAATTACTAAACCTAAAAATGACATAAAAATAAACTTAAGCTATGAAGAAATATTTGTAAAAACTATTACTATTTTAGTTTGGTATTTGGAGTTGGTAATTGATGGAAAGCTTAATTAAAATGAAATATAAATATTAGATGAAAAACAAAAATAAAAAAACAAACAAAAATGGAAAAACTAACATTAAAAACATTACTAAAACTAAAACTGAACTGAAAAAAATTAAAGCAATTTTGGTAATTTAAATAAAGCTTAAACTAAAGAAAAAAATTGGATGAAAACGCAAAGTAAAAAAAAATACAAACACATTTAGAAATGTTCCCTTAGAAACTAAATAAGTTTAAGTTGAAGTACTAAAATTATTAAAACTAAAACTAGAACTGAAAAGTTAGAAAATAACACATTTCTATGTGGTTTAAAATCAGATCAAACAAATCCAAACATCAAATAAACAATGATTTGTGCTGATCAGAGTCAGCCTATAAGAACTAAATGTATTTGAGTCAGATACAGCAACAAAACCCGTCTGAACAAAGCTGAAGTCTCATAACAGTCTGATGGTTATGACAGCCATGACACAGACTGAAGGAGAGAGTTAGTGTGTATAAAGGTCATCGCTGTGGGTCCCTTTGACTGGCACTTAGATAAATGCTCATCAATATTAACTATCCCACAATCCCTTCACGGCTCTGTCTCCTTCTGCCTGCCTCTCTCTATTTCCCATAACACGTCAAAGAGGCTCCAGACCCAGAGGTCGACCCCTGCTGTGACCCTTCCTCTCACACACACACGCACACGCACACACGCACACGCACAGTCGCACACGCACGCACGCACGCATGCACACACACACACACACAGACACAGACACGCACACACACACACACACACACACAAGCACACACGCACGCACACAAGCACACACGCACACACACACACACACACACACACACACACACACACACACACACACAACGCACGCACACACACGCACGCACACACACGCACACACACACGCACAGCCGCACGCACACACACACACACACACACACACACACACACACACACACAGAGACACACGCTTTACGCAGACACACAGCATAAATACACACAAGTACACACACATACACACACACACGCACACACACACACACACACACACACACACACGCACGCATTACGCACACGCATACATACACACACACACACACACACACACATACCAGCACGCATACACAATACTACGCACACACACACACACACACACACACACACACACACACACACACACACACACACACACACACACACACACTACAGCTCTGAATGGCAGCTGATAATGACGAGTCTCTATTTTTAGTGCTGAACTTTCCTTTAATTGAGCCTCAGTCAGGGGTGTGTGCAGGTGCTCGTGTTGTTCTGTATCTTATGTTAAAGTTCATTCCTTAAGATCAGATGTTTTCTACATTATATGCACCTGCAGCCAATTAAATTACACTTTCAGGTTTTCTGTGTGAATGTTTTGGGGTCTAAAATGATTATATTCCAGCTGGAATAGTATGTTTACTGATTTCATTGTTTACCCACATTCATTATTCATTAATCGTTATCTAATCATTAATTATTCAGAGTACCTGAAGAAAACAGCAAGGAATTAGACAAGTGAATCTCATGAAAACATATCCAGCTTGTATTTCACCATTAAAAAATAGTGTGAACACCTCTGGTGTGACTTTAAATGAGCCGAAAACTCATCACCAAACACTAATGACTTGTACATATGGGTACCGTCATTTCATACACTTCAAAACTGATGCAACAGAGGTGGAAATACAATATTTAAGTACATGAATTATGTTTCCATCTTTGTTGGCACAGTTTGGAAGTGCCTTTTCTCTTCTAAAGAAGGGGTGCCAGTACTTTTGTCCATATAATGAATGTACAAGTCATTAGTGTTTGGTGATGAGTTTGTGGCTCATTTAAAGTCACACCAGAGGTGTTCAGCTGCTTTCTGCAGACCAGTCAAGTTCTTCCACACTGACTGAATCATCATTTCTCTTTGATTCTTGTCTTATACACAGAGACACTGTCATGTTAGAATAGAAAAGAGTTCTGTCCAAACTGTTGCTATAACATTAGATTCCTAGAATATCATTATATGCTTAAACATTAAGATTTGTACTCGTGGAAATTACTAAAGTAGTCAAACCTTTCTTTAGAAGGGGTGCCAATACTTTTGGCAATATAGTGTATGTTACAATACATCACAAGTTAAATAAATAGATAGATATTTATATATTATTATTTAAATACTACATACAATTATTACATTTAAAATTCATGTAATTGTACATAAGTTTTACTTCACCATTAACATAGTTACAGAGAGAGAGAGAGAATTATGAATATTTTTAATAAACTGTCTGGATGCATTATAGTAATGTGAATTTAGGAGGAAATGTGCTTAATTGTCATGAAAATCTTAATAGGTTCTTCATGCGGGATAAATTAAATAGCTCTAGAAATATGATTTGACTGTCATTGGTTTGACTGACAGATGGAAACACGCACAGATGCAGCAGCCTGCAGCAATCAGGTACAGAGCTTGAACCCGTGTTTGGTGTGTCTCTGCCATCTGTGTGTCTGTCTGTGTGTGTGTGTGTGTCTGTGTCTGTGTCTGTGTGTGTGTGTGTGTGTGTGTGTGTGTGTGTGTGTGTGTGTGTGTCTGTGTGTGTGTGTCTTGTCTGTGTGTGTGTGTGTGTGTGTGTGTGTGTGTGTGTGTGTGTGTGTGTGTGTGTGTGTGTGTGTGTGTGTGTGTGTGTGTGTGTGTCTGTGTCTGTGTGTGTGTGTGTGTGTGTATGTATGTGAGAGAGAGTGCATGTGTATACTTGGTTACCTTGGCAACAAATAATGGCTGATTTGCTGCAACAGAAATATTTTGATGATTCATTCTGTTGGAAACCAATCAGAAGAGAGCTTTCTCTGTAAAACACACACACACACACACACACACACACACACACACACAGACATGTTCGGTTAAATACATGGTCAGAAAGTCAGTACCAAATTATTTATGAGATTTTTTTTTAGATGAACAGAATACAAAGTTATTTTAGATTTGGCCTGAAATAGATTGTTAGAAACAAATGATGTGTCAAAATGTAATTATGCAATAAGACATAAGCGTTTGTGCTGTGTATTCACTGTCTTTGAGGTATAAGTCACTGTATTAATACTTTGTGCTTTCTTTATGCATTTATTTCTCTCTCTCTCTATGTGTGTCCATCTGTCTCTTGCTCTATGGAAATAAAAAGCTTATTCATTAATGGAAACAACTTTATTGGCAGTCATGGTAAAGCCCCGTTGCAATGGTCCACCCTTGACTGACAGCTGCGTTGTCATGATAACCAAAACAGCAAGTCACTTAGCTGAAAGTGGGCTGATCATGACTTCTTACTGAGCAGGAAGTGTGTGTGTGTGTGTGTGTGTGTGTGTGTGTGTGTGTGTGTGATTATTATACAGTTTAAAATAATACTTCTTGTATGATAAATAATTCATGGTGTCCAGAATCAAATCTGTGTCCTGGAGCAAAAGTAGTGTATGGTGAGGTCAGCTGGTCTTCTCTTTCATGCAGTCTCTCTGTGGAGTGATGTGTGTTTGGTTAAATAGTAAATCAATCTGTTTGTGACCTGTAGACCCAGCGGCTACTCCAGCCTCTCTCTCTTCCTCTGTGTTCCTGATTAATAGCTCTGTTTCTATTAGAGTCCCATGGTGATTTTATTAAAGTTAAGCGTGTTTAGAGCGCACGACAGAACCATCAGCCCACACACACACACACACACACACACACACACACACACACACACACACACACACACACACACACACACACACACACACACACACACACACACACACCACACACACACACACACACACACACACGGGATGATGTCACACTCCAATCAATCAATCATTAACCAATACATAACTAATCACACTTACCTTGCAGAGTAAAGGTCATTAAACACTGAGTCCGAAATTTTCGTCCATTTTTGCACGTTAAAAAAAAAAAACGACTTCATTTTGTGTCAATCCCGTTTACACACTGCCTCTGAAACTTTCCTCTGTCATAAAAAATCGGATCAGTGTCGATTTTCTGCGTTTTCGCATCTGTAGCAAGCATTTTGATAGGAAAGGATGACAGACAGGGGAGAAAAATGAAGAAAACACATACAAAAATGTCAGACTCCGTGATCAAGGACCTTGAGACAGATGTTTTGGTGGCAAATCACTTCATGTTGTTTATTCAAGAGGTTAAGACAGATAGACAGACAGACAGACAGACAGACAGACAGACAGACAGACAGACAGACAGACAGACAGACAGACAGACATCACACTATGTAGCTCCACACGCGATGGATTTTCATTGGTCGCCACTTCACATTGCAGTGTATTCTGATTGGCTGTGAATTTTTCTGATTGGCTGTGAATCACTTTGCAGTTTGCACAGAGGTTCATGGGGGGAAAAATTACACTCCAGACGTGTGTAGCTGGTTAGGACATGCTGTCAGTGTAAGGAAAGGGGAAGCTGGGATAGTTGAATGAATATAATAAATGGAGAGCACACACAGTTGAGCTCAATTATTTCTGTGGCTAAAGGTGATTTCAAACATTCATCAGAATATAAAAGACTGATAGCGTAACGTATAGTGTGTGAGCGTGGGCTGACTAAAGGTCA
The DNA here is from genome assembly GCA_027564155.1 of Gymnocypris eckloni scoliostomus. Lineage (NCBI taxonomy): Eukaryota > Metazoa > Chordata > Actinopteri > Cypriniformes > Cyprinidae > Gymnocypris > Gymnocypris eckloni. Next base: position 1,422,124 of record CM050417.1, read on the forward strand.
GGTCGACTGGTGTGTTAAATTTAGACGGTTTAACAGAGTGACATCAGTGTTAGAGCAGACTGCACTGCGTTTTCATCACACCCCTGAAGCGTGTTAAAAACAACACTCACACACACACACACGCACACACACTCGTACAGACAGACGCACACAGACACAGACACACTCACAGACACACACACACACACACACACACACACACATACAGACACACACACAGACACAGACACACGCACACACTCGTACAGACAGACGAGACACAGACATACACACAGACACACACACACACACACACACACACACACACACACACACACACACACACACACACACACACACACGCACACACTCATACAGACACACTCACACAGACACACACGCACACACTCGTACAGACACACTCACACAGACACAGACACACACGCACACACTCGTACAGACACACTCGTACAGACAAACACACACAGACACACATACACAGACACAGACACACGCACACACTCATACAGACACACTCACACAGACACACACACACACTCGTACAGACACACTCACACAGACACAGACACACACGCACACACTCGTACAGACACACTCACAGACACACACGCACACACACACACACACACATCCACAGACACAGACACACACACACACACACACACACACACACAGAGACACAGACATAGACACACACACACACACACACACACACACACACACACACACACACACACACACACACACACACACACACACACACACACACACACACACACACACACACACACTTAAAGACATGAGCCTCAGACACCTCAAGGCTGTGTTTAAAAAGATCCGCTCTTCTCTTTCCCTGCAGCACAAGCGACTAGAACAGTCACAGAACACAAGACTGTCAAACGGTCTCTTTTAACAGAAACAGAAACATCTCTGATGCTACTGAAGTCGACATGAAACGCTTTTCACAACTCATTCACGCTGACGTAATTCTGAGAGAAACCAGACAAGAGGAAGAATGGGAAAGACTTGATTCTGTGCATCAGGAATGGATATGATCATAAAGAGTTAGCAATATTAGGAAAATCGTGTCTGATTGAATGAGTTGGAAAATGTAAGAAGGCTGATTATTGTTTTAAGATTGTTTGAAAGATGGAGCATGTTATTACAACGAGAATTAAAAATAAAATTGGGGATATTAAAATAAAAGCTCGTTAATAATAATAATTTGAACAACAGAATATGAAAACATCAGTTATTCTAATTCAGATTATATTGTATTGTTTATTAATATTGTACATGTTTTTATTTTAGTTATTTAATATTGTAGTATTCTATTTTACATTTTTGTGTTTTCTATTTTAATGTTAATGTTGATTAAAAGTTTTAATAATATATATAATCTTAAATCGTTTTTTGTATATTTTAATAATTTCAAGTTTTATGGTTTTTAGTTAGTAATGCAATCCAAGTCAATTTATAAGGGATTATATTCTGAAAAACACACATGGCCGTGAATATTCAAAGATAAATTATATGACACACAGTCCAATATTTAGGGGAGAAAAGAATTAAGGAGAATAAATCAATTATGTAAATTGACTGCCATTGTGTGAATAATCTGTAATCATGTAATCCAAAAAAGTAACTGTAATCTGCATTTTAAAACAATACTTTCTAATTACAAGTTCTACATTTTGGGAATCTGATTACATAATCCAGATTACATGTAATCAGTTTTATTACACACACACTCATATGTATATATATATACAGTATATATACACATATAATATATATTTTATGTCAAGTCTTTATACATTTTCACAATGTTATATCTAATTACAGTAACTTTCTCCACCTCTCCAACAACTTTTTTGTGAGGATGGGGAAGTAATATTAACCAAGGTACCTGTGCAAAACTCAGCGGCAGGTGTTGTGGGTGGTTGCTAAGGTGAGGTTGTTATGTTGCTAGGCAGTGGCTCGCATCCCTCTTTCACTGTGGGGTTTCTCCTCCATACCTTCCTCTACGATCCGTCCATCCCGATCGTCATGGTCACTGACTGTCTGCTGTATCTCCATAACGACCGTCCGCCGCTGATATTCTGAGTGGAGAGTGGTGTTCAGTCTATAAATAACCGGACAGACGCTTCGTCCCAGCATTAATTGGTCTGTCGATGAATCAGACTGTAAATGATGATGAAGGATCAGCTTATGACAGCACAAACTCTGATTATATATCCTCAACAATAAACACTCAACAGATCCTGTGAGACAGAGAGATGGATGGATGCTTTTCTCACAGATATTCATCTTTTTATCAACATTTTATAAACTCACCCGTACAGTGCATTAGAGGAAATTGAGTTTCCGAGAAAGAGTGTTATGACAGAAACACCTGAGTGATGAATAAAAGAGCAGCGCAGGAACAGACTGTTTGATCCTACACTGAAAACTAGAGTATGTCATTCATAGACAGTGACAGAAAATACAACGTTATAAACTGACATCAAAGAAACGACAGACAAGCTGTGTGTGTGTGTGTGTGCTAGAGTGTGTGCGAGGGTGTGTGCACGAGGGTGTGTGTGTGTGTGTGTGCTAGTGTGTGTGTGTGTGTGTGTGCGCGAGGGTGTGTGTGTGTGTGTGTCTGTGTGAATGAGTGAGTGTCTGTGTGTGTGTGTGTGTGTGTGCGCGTAAGGGTGTGTGTGTGAGTGTGTGTGCGAGGGTGTGTGTGTGTGTTTGTGTGCGTGTGTGTGCGAGTGTGTGTGTGTGTGTGAGAGACGCCTTTGAAGATTAAACACTGACTACTGAAGTCGCTCTCTTTCACTCGCGCTCAGCAAAACATGGAAAAATGTGTTTATTATTGAACTTCAAACTCACAAAAACCTGTCATGAACATATTTATATTTCAAAATAAAAAAGATCATATTAAAATATTCATTTGTAAGAAGAAGAAGAAGAAGAAGAAGAAGAAGATATACTTTGTATAAAGACAATTATACTATTATAAGGCTTCTGGTATTTCATCAATATTTATTTCAATATTTCAATAATAATGCAATGTAATAAATAATAATATATATATACACACACACACACATACATGCACACACATGAATGTGTGTGTGTATTTAAAATAAATTAGAAATACATTTTGATATGAAACAATAATAATATAATACATATTAATTTATAAAAAATTATATAAATATAAAATTAGTTTTATAAAATATACATTGTATAAAAATTATTAAGTATTATTATTATTATTATTACAATATTATCATAATATAACATTTGTAAAATTAATTTATTCTTGTGATGGCAAAGCTGAAATATGAATTAATTATTTATTCATTTTTAATTTCTAAGTATTTTTTGTAAATGCTGTATGTATTGAAAAGTCTTAAATTTATGCAGGTATGTATCAAATGCAGTGTTTTGATATTTCATATTATAAAATGTTATATATAGTATAAACAGATCTTTATATATTTTATAAAACTAATGAGAATCTAATGAGAATCATCACTAAGAATAATTCGTTACCACCTGGATGTATTACAGTAATAAACATTTGGAGGAGAAATATTGTCATGACAATAATCTCTCGATGCAAAAATAAAATAAAAATCTAATGCTGATTTTTATGTATTTATTATTTTTTCCATTATTTGCATCTCTATACATTTTGGGTGAAATTGACTTGGTGGTGTTGTTTATGATTTCTTCTCATTCTTTACTGTGTTATGCGGTATATGTGTGTGTGCAGTTACCGTATGACACTGAACTCTCTCTCTCTCTCTCTCTGACTCAGTTTGTTCGCAGTATTCGCGAGGAGTCTTTGCGATCTTCGGCCTGTATGATAAGCGCTCGGTGCACACTCTGACGTCCTTCTGCAGCGCGCTGCACATCTCTCTGGTGACGCCCAGTTTCCCCGCCGAGGGCGAGACGCAGTTCGTGCTGCAGCTGCGGCCGTCCATCCGCGGCGCGTTACTGAGCCTCCTGGACCACTACGACTGGAGCCGCTTCGTCTTCCTGTACGACACCGACAGAGGTCAGACACACACACACACACATATACACACACACACACACACACACACACACACACACACACACACACACACACACAGACACAGACACACACACACACACACACACACACACACACACACACACACACACACACACACACACACAGACACACACACACACACACACACACACACACACACACACACACACACACACACACACACACACACACACACACACACACACACACACACACACACACACACACAGACACAGACACACACACACACACACACACACACACACACAGAGAGACACAGGCACACACACACACACACACACTCACTCACTGACACACACACACACACACACACACACACACACACACACACACATTTTTATATTTTAGTTATTTCATTTATATATATATATATATATATTCTATTTTAATGTTAGTTTAATTTTCAATAATTTGAATTAATGTGATTTTGTTGTGTTTTTTTGTGTTTAAAAACTGAGTTTAAAAACTAAGTTGGTTTTTAATTTTAGTTACATTTGTTATATTTTAAGTTCTTTTATAAATATTACTATTTATGCTTAATTTTATTTTATTTCAGTTTTCCTGTTAGTAATGTAAGTCCTTCAACTAAATCTTATTTCAGTTACTTGCCAATTATATGCTAAAAAGGTGTAGGATTTACTTCAAAACAGGTTTTACTCTAGAAAATTGCTATGAATTTGCACAA
>CM050417.1:1431904-1446904 GCA_027564155.1 Gymnocypris eckloni scoliostomus
GAGTTATCGTCAATTTATTAAATAAATAAAATCATTAATGAGATATCATCTAGTAGCCTATGAAACGGAGTAATTTGACTTTTAATAATAATAATAAAAATAGTTTGACAGACAGCATGCATTACTGTCTGAAATTGAATGTGCCAAAACTTCGTTTTTAATTCTTCCACTCTAGTGATAAATACAGATTTTAAATAAAAATGAAAAAAAGAAAGAAACATAAAAGTACCTCTCGCCTTTTGAAGACATCTTATCTGTCTGCACCCGTTCTGCAGCAGGCTTCGGTTGAACCTTTGTATTTAGTAGCACATCACATGCCTAAACATTCACAGTGTGTTTGAATAGCAGCAGGTCTAGTGTGTGTTTACGTCCGTTCTGTCCACACAGACTGGGGTTTGTGTGCTGAGGATTCTCCAGCTCTCTGCTGCCAGTCTGTGTTTACTCGCAGGACAGCTGGTGCCATTTCATTATTGTGTGTGTGTGTGTGTGTGTGTGTGTGTGTGTGTGAGAGAGCTCACGGTCATCTGTGGGGTGTCTGTGTGTTGTGGTTTGTGTCATATCAGTTGTTCTGAACCTGCTTTCTCTCACACACACACCCAGGCGCGCTGGGCCATTTGTCCTGATGTCCAAAGTCCTGCGGTGCGACTAAGGGCCAATTTAAAGGACATCTGTTGCTCTTGGCCGACATAACTGGCACACTGATGCAGAATACACACGGGACGCTTGGACAGGAGACGGAGCCGAGCACACACCTGTAGAAATACACACACACGCACGCACGCACACACACACACACACACACCTGTAGAAATACACACGCACACACACCTGTAGAAATATACACACGCACGCATGCACACACACACACATGTAGAAATACACACACGCACACACACCTGTAGAAATACATGCACACACCAACGCTGCACACACACACACCTGTAGAAATATTCACCCATGCATCACACACACCTGACACACACCTGTAGAAATACACGCACGCACACACACACACACACACACACACAGAGTCTGGAAAGGTGAATCTGGCTGAATTATGCTGCTTCTTACTTTTGAGTATTTGAATAAATTATATAAAAGTTTCTTTTTCATTCTTTGATAATGGAGTCAGTGTTATTTAAGTATCATTGAGGTACTATTATAGTTTTATTAATGAGTTTTTATTTTGTGTCTTCATTTTAATTTTAGTTCAGGTTTAAGTCATTTTGTTGCGTGTTTTTGTCATTTTTATTAGTTTTGTAATATTCATATAGTTTTTATTTCAGTTTTAGCGTCTTATTTAGGACTTATATAATTTACAAAGTTTATTATTTCATACTTTGTCAAACATACTGGAATATTATTGAGATACTCTTAGTTTTTAATCAACATTTCAAATTAATCTTTATTTTTAGATTTCTATTTTAATTGAAATGTTTGTATTTTTGTCATTTTTAATAAATATTAATAAAAACATTTTTTTTCAGTTTTAGATATTTTACATCAACTAAATAAATGAAAATGCCTTGGCAACTAGTTGAAATAAAATAGGTTTAAGGTTGATATATATATTTGTATTATATTACATCGATTAGAAATGTATTTTATTTTAAGTAACAATAAAAAGTTTGAGTTCTCAGTTATTTCTCTTGTAAGTTTCAACTTTGTATCCATTTTTTAATAAAAATTAAGATACAAATGAGACAAAACTTAACATACAGTAAAAGTATAGAGCTATTTTCTGATTTATGTTGCATATTTGTACATGTTTTTTTGCATATTTTCTAAAAATCGCATAGTTTCTTTTATTTTATTTTGGCAGACATAAAGCAGTTCTCAGTTATTTATCATATTTGTCTCCCATTTTTTATGAAATAGACAATAAAGACAAATGTTGACACGGTAGGAGTAAAGAGATGTGATAAATTGCATCTTATTTTAGAATTTGCATGAATTTGCATAATTGTATACAATTATAATAACATAGATATTTTGTATTTTTTTAGAATAGTCAGAAATGAGATCATTGTTGAGTACATTTACATTTATGCATTTAGCAGACGCTTTTATCCAAAGCGATACATTTGTATTATCAGTACATGTGTTCCCTGGGAATCGAACCCACAACCTTTGCGCTGCTAACACAATGCTCCACCACTGAGCCGCAGTACAGAGCTATGATCAGATCGTTTGCTGAGTTTGGGATCTCTGACGTTAAAGTCTAAATGTGTCTCTATTTACGAGCACGTGTAGGTGATGATACAGTGGCGTTACAGTGTGTCGGTGTCGTTGTTGCTAGGATACGCCATCCTGCAGGCCATCATGGAGAAGGCGGGTCAGAACGGTTGGCAGGTCAGTGCCATCTGTGTGGAGAACTTCAACGACGCCAGTTACAGAAGACTGCTGGAAGACCTGGACCGGAGGCAGGAGAAGAAGTTCGTCATCGACCTGGAGGTAGAGCGCCTGCAGAACATTCTGGAACAGGTGAGGATGACGTCCAGTGCATCAAAGCAGGTCAGCGTGTCATACAAACCATCCCTTAATGCACAATATTATCATCAACCGTTCATGTTATTCAAGAAAAACAATCATGATCTTTCACTCCTCCGAGCTCCTGTTATAAAAACACACAGAAATACATCATGGAATAAAATGAAAACGCCATTTCATGTTGACTTTGACATTATTCTACAATTAAAAAATGCATTTCTAATTTTACTATGTTTAAAATTATTTGTATATTTAAAAATAAGATTAAAACATATCAAACTAAATATATCGCTGTAAGTGTTTTGAGACATTTAAAAGTTAAATATTTATTAAAAGGAAATATAATTTTTTTTGTAAAAATATTTAGATATTTAAAAAATTTGATTAAAATATATCAAACTAAATATAATCGCTGTAAGTGTTTTGAGACATTTAAAAGTTAAATATTTATGAAAAGGAAATATTAATTTATTTTGTAATAATATTTTGTAATTATGAAACTATATATATAGAACTGCTTTTAAGCAGTTTTGCTAACCGTCTCTGAAATTAACATATCAATATTTCAAATGTGTTATTAATTCTACAATGCATACAAATATTTTATATGATTTTTTTATAAATATTTTACATTTATATTATTAACAAATTTTAAATATAAAAAATTCAGACATTTATAATATTATTTATTTAATTTTTTTATAAAAAATAAATATTTTTATTTGTAAACAATATTAATTAAAATATGTTTAAAATGTATAAAACATATAGTAATCTCTTAGAGCCATTTTGCTAACTGACTTTGAATATTTAAAAAGTCTAAAATGTAAATGTTTATTTATCTAAATATTTAAATATATATTTTTCTATTTAAATTATACGTTTTAAATTATAAAACAGTATATTATACAATCATTTTACATTTTTTTTATTAATTAATAGAAAATACTAATTCATTTTCGTTTAAATGTTTCGATATTTGTTTTATATAAACATATATAATATATAAGTATAAAACTATATATTACGGTAAGTGATTCTTCTGTATGTTCTGCAAGTTTTGTCAGCTGCCTGTGGAATTATACAATATTTTAAATGTAATTTTTTTAATGTTTTGAAATATATATACAGTATAAAGCATTATTAAACAATCATACAGATATACTGTACACACACACACATATATATATATATTTTTTTTATGCATTTAGCAGATGCTTTTATCCAAAGCGACTTACAGAAGGCTATACATTTTTTTTGTCAGTACATGTGTTCCCTGGGAATCGATCCCACAACCTTTACAGGAACATAGGATCATATATGCATGATTTGAGCAGTTCACACCAGACTTCTGATAAACCTCGACTGACACGAAGCACATTGATAGACAAGCAGAGAGTATTTCTGACTCTCTTCTCGTGGTTTGACGAGCACATGACTGTCACAAAACCCTTTCCAGTAATATCTGTCAGCTAGCAGACTCTTACATTCAAAACAAACCGCTTCCAGCGCCTTTAAAGGACAGGCATAGAAACACGTGTTTTCTTCCCGGCCGGGGTTTATTATTTAAGAACCTGACTGAGCAACATTCAGTTTACTGCCATTTGAATACAATACCATAAAAATCAATAGGTTTTGACATCTTTTATTCACCAAGGATGAATTAAACTGATCAAAAGTGACCGTAAAAACATTTATAATGTTACAAAATATTTCTATTTCAAATGAATGCTGTTCTTTTAAACTGTATGTTCATCAAAGAATCTTAAAAAATATAATGTATTACAATTTCCACACAAATATGAAGCAGCTTCTGAAGTAGTTCTGAATTTTCTTCAGAACTATTGAGTTATAATAAATATTTAATATAAAAAATTACAGTAATAATTATTTTAATATAACAATTTGTGAATTTATATACATTTATAAATACATATATTTATTGATTTATTTTTTTAGAATGTATAATTTTAGTATAACACTTAATTTAATATAATTTCCATGATTTTTATTCATTTAAAAAAAGTAATTAATTTAATATAATTTCATATACATTTTATTCATTTAAAATTAATGTAATTAATTTAACATAATTTTTATATATTTTTTCAAAATAAAAACAGCCACAATATTACTGTTTTTATTGTATTTGTGATCACATAAATTAAGATTTGGTGAGCAAAAATACTTATTTTAAAAGCATGAAAAAATCTAATAATTCTTATTATTGCAATTTATAAATGTATACATTGATTTATTTAAAACATATATAATTTATTTTGATAAAATAATTAATTTAATATTTTTTTCTATTTACAAATAATTAATTACATATATATATTTTTATAATAAAAAAAAAATCAGCTTTGCAATCACATAAATAAATTTCATTTTACAAATTACAGAATGAACTGCAATAGAAAACAGCTATTTTACATTTGAATAATAATCATGATAATATCTCAATATGACTTTTTTACTATGTGTTTAAGACTTCTTTCAAAAAGCCCAAACTTTTGAATGCTAGTATACATTAAACGTGCCTAATGTGTAGCAGCTCCGTGTTTGTCGGGCGGTAATGATGTTCAACACGAGCAGCAGAAGGAGTCACGGCTCAGCTCTCTGTACGTCTGATCTATGAACTCTGCGATAGCGGGCCGTGTTTGATTGTTGCATGCTCCGTCTGTTCCTCAGTTGCTCTAATGTATCTGATTTTTTTATAATGTACTTAGCAACCAACAAACACAGCAAACACACATAGCAACAAACAAAATACACTCAGATCATCTTAGCACACACACACACAAATCAATGGCACACACAACACTGCACACACTCACATCTGTTTTTAATGTACTGTACATAATGTACACACACACACACACCGCACACACACACACACAGCACACACACACACACACACACACACACACACACACACAGACACACACACACACACACACACACACACACACACACACTAAACATCTTGATTTTACATGTCTGATTTATTTTATAATGTAAGCAACCAACGAAACCCCCTAGCAACAGGATGATGAGTTGTGCCTCTGCTACTGTAAACCAATCTGGATGATAGATTCATCTGAACTCTATGTCTGAAGGAGTTTGCAGTCTTGTTCATTTTCATTAAGATATTTTTAACTTTAAACTGTTGCTTCTGGCTGAAATATGAGTCATAATCCATAATAACGCTTCCTCCAGTGAATAAGTGTTCTGGTGTGAATCAGGAGAGAAATCTGCACCGTTTACAAGCCAAAACAGCTCTAAACAAATATGAGGCTGGATTTTGATGTTTGAGGACAACAGATATTTTCACTGGAGGAAATTATTATGAATTATGGACTTATTATTTTGACCAGAACCAATGGTTTGAAGATAAAACGTCTTAATGATAGATTAGTTTCATCTTTTGTCTTCTCCAGATGATAACTGATGGACTGGAGTGGTGTGGATTATTGTGATGTTTTTATCAGACTCTCATTCTGACGGCACCCATTCACTGCAGAGCATCCATTGCTGAGACACTGATGCAATGCTATATTTTACCTTTTTTAATTTTTCAATTCAAACCATTGCTTCTGGCTACTCCATAATCCATAACATCCCTTCCTCCAGTGAAAAGTCCACTTCAAGAATGACAAAAGTGTTCTTTAGACATGATTTACTTGCTTCGGTTCTAATTAGTGGAGAGTTTGCAGAATTATGGGTAATGTAGTTCAGCTGTTGAACTCAATTATTGACAAACATAAGTTATAATACTGCGAGCTGATGGCTTCAATAAAAGCACATACCATCGATTAACAACCTCGCAGTAGGTCTGTCTTTAAAGCTTTGTAAGTTGTTGTTAAAAATCAATTCACCTTCTACTGTCATTCAAATTGTATCCCGCCTATTTGCCACGGTTATTCTGAAATGCACACAATGTCTTGGAAACTAAACTCTTATACGCACTTCTATACACTTTTCCAAGTATAGGTCATACATCTGTTGGCTGAAGCGTGTAATAGAATAGTCTTTGTGCTATTTACACTATATATTTCTCTCTCTCTCAGATTGTCAGCGTGGGCAAACATGTGAAAGGATACCACTACATCATCGCTAACCTGGTGAGTGCACCAGATCAAGTGCACTAGTGCTTTACTAAGTGATCAAGCACCTGCTGGATGACCATGCACATGTCAAATCATACAGTAATATAAACAGAGACTTGGACTTTTTTACTTTGTTTATTAATAAACCACCTAACAACCACCCAGAACACCATAGCAACACCTTAGCAACCCTGTCCATCACACACAACACCCTTTGTGGCAGTGAGTTTTTCAAGCACCAGATACATTTTTAATCTAGTTACAAAAATCGAATTTATTATTAAATCACAATAATTATTATTTAATATTATACAGTAATATAGTTTGTATCTTTTTCGAATTATTTTTTAATCTAACATTTATTAATTATATATTTAATAGTTAGTTATATATAATTATATATTTAATGTTTATTATTAATTATACAATTTATAATTAATTGAATATAATTTTTAATCCAATGTAATGAATTTTAATTATCTTAATATATTTTGTATGTATTTGTAAGAACCTCTCTTATAAATATTTATTATAGAATTTGTATTAATTTGAAATAATCTATTTAATATAATGTAATACATTTTAATTCATTTAGTATAAAAAAAATATATATTGTATATTTTAAGTCAAATTCTCCAATTAATGTTTTTAAATTTATGTTAATTTATTTTAACATAATTTAATGAATTGGTTCATTTAGCTTCTGTTTTTTAATGTAGTTTTTTTTTATAATGTACAGCAACCACCCCTAGCAACACAGCACCATAGCAACAAACTAAACATCGCTCAGATCATCTTAGCAACCATAAATCAATGGCCTGGCAACACTGCCTCTCACATCTGTTTTTAATGTATCTGTATTTTTTTTATAATGTACTTAGCAACCACCCGAAACCCCCTAGCAACAGGATGATGAGTTGTGCACCTCTCGAAGCTGTAAAACTCAATCTGGATGATAAATTCATCTGAACTGCTATGTCTGAAGGAGTTTGCAGTCTTGTTCAGTTTTGGGGACTCTGACTATGATGGACTGCTGAAGCGTGTGATTTATCGTTGCTTATTTGGTGCTGGGCCTTCGTAACGTCTTCTGCATTGACATTTGTTAGCGTCAGCATCTGGGATATTAAGAAATCATGTTATAACTCATGAATCGGCAGCCTTCGCTCTGACTCTGATCTGCTTGCCCTTTCTCTCGGCAGGGATTCAAGGACATTTCTCTCGAGAGGTTTATGCACGGCGGGGCAAACGTTACTGGTTTCCAGTTGGTGGATTTCAGCAAACCGATGGTGATCAAACTAATGCAGCGCTGGAACAAACTAGACCAGAGGGAGTATCCAGGATCCGATAGCCCACCCAGGGTAAAGCAAATACATTTACAACATAACTAAACACCCATAAAGCAGAATAGCAAACACTTGTATTTCTCTGCATTGTTTTAGCACCCAGTTCACTAAAGGAATTAGCTCAAACGTGCTCCGAGATCTGTGCTAAACGCCATTGAATCCATTAGCAGATTAATTCCTTATCTACTCAAACAGCGTGTTTCGAACTCGCCCGGCGAACGGCAGATTGGTTGAAACCTTGCTAATCCTGTCGGACGCATGAGGCAGAATTCCAGACACAGATGTTTAGCCAATCAAACTGTGACAGGACGCATTCTTCGTCAAGCTTTAGCCAATGAGATTCAACGAGCAGCTGCCCAGGCAACATTAGAGTCAATTAAAGCATGACAGACTGCAGCCGGAGCCACGTTTAACCCGTCTGTTGTGTGTAATAAAGTCTAAATACATGTTTTAAGCTCGGTTTTGAAGACTAGGAAACCATTCTAGTTTGCCAAGAGACAGATTAACATTTAGCGGCGTAACTAAAATCGATCAAATAATGTGTTTTTCCTTTATAAAGGGATGCAATGAAAGCAAAACATTAATCATTTATTAAAATACTGATTTTTTTTATATTTCAGCATCAAACTGTATTCAATAATCATGTAATATATATATATATATATATATATACATTAGTGCTGTCAAACGATGAATCACATCCAAAATAAAAGTTTTTATTTACATAATACAGGTGCATCTCAATAAATTATAATGTTGTGGAAAAGTTCATTTATTTCAGTAATTCAACTCAAATTGTGAAACTCGTGTATTAAATAAATTCAATGCACACAGACTGAAGTAGTTTAAGTCTTTTAATAGCTCACATTTAACAAAAACCCACCAATTCACAAAATGTATTGTTGGCTATTGCTACAAATGTACCCGTGACTTAAGACTGCTTTTGTGCTCCAGGGTCACATATATTAAAAAGTATAATAATGAACTCCTGTTTTTCATCCCCAAATTTAAAACCTACTAATATGATTATTAAGATGTTTGTTGTAACATTTTAAGACTAAGATTATTTAATTCAAGTCTTTTTTCTTACCTTAAATTTCATTTGTATACTTTAAGGACCCACAGGCACTTTTAATTTTATTCACACACACACACATGCTCCTAAATACATTTTACAGTTCACACACATCTATTCTTAGTCACAAATACAAGTGAACTGCTCGCACAGTAGCACACAAAAAGTATTCCAGTTAACTAGAAAACAAGACAAATATACTCATTAAGACACTTTAGTGCTGCATAAGCTCGCCTCATTGTGCTGTCCTCAGCTCAAAACCTTGCTTTCCCCCTCCGATGATAACATGGAGCTCCTTCTGTACCGCCATTGATTAGCTCTTCCATCCTGCAGCCTTGCTATAAATTAGCATCAGACCAATCTTTACGGGTTCATTAGAGCACACTTTACAGGCAAGAGCCCTGACTATCTCCATCTCTTGATTTTCTGCATCTCGCTCTCTGACTCCCCCTTTAATGATTGTTGTTTGTTCATGTCTTTCCCTCAATGTTAATTGGATGTTATTATGCCTCTGCTAGAACCATAAATCTTGATTTCCGCTGATCAAGTTCATTCATAACGACCGGTGTCAGTGCAGACCCAGCCACTGAGACTCGTTCTGTCTTATTGGGACGATTTACTCATGCAAATATAGCCATGCTCTTGTATTTGTTTATGGAAATAACAGATGAAAATCCATTTTGATTGTTGACGCTAGTGGTACCTCATAAAGAGAAAAAAACGATGCACTGTTTCCCCAGCAATCTCTGGATCTTTACTGCTCTGTAGCAACAATCTGTTCTGCTTTACAGCTAAATAGCTTTTCCAGTAACAAGTAGCGGCGGTGCTACAGTGCAGTTTTATGTCACATTCACATTGCATTACGCACGCAGCATTACAAGCGAGCGGCGGAGGCAATAATCAATGCGCTCACCTAGAATGCCCTCTCTGCTGCATTTACATCTACTTTAGGCACTAGGACGGCTCTGCATTATACTTGATATGTGATTGTAAACAGAAAGCATGGGTAATATAGTGTGAATGAAGTAATATTCCTTTACCTCCTCAGTACACATCATCATTGACGTACGATGGTGTGCTAGTGATGGCGGAGGCGTTTCGGAATCTGCGCAGACAGAAGATCGACATCTCTCGCAGAGGCAACGCTGGAGACTGTCTGGCCAACCCGGCTGCTCCTTGGAATCAGGGCATCGACATGGAACGAACTCTGAAACAGGTGAGAGCGGGTGGGATTGTGAAAGACAGGTGAGAGTTGATTGGACATTGTGAGACAGGTGAGACTGGGCGGGACTCTGTACAACAGGTGGGAGTGGGCGGGACTTTGTAAAACAGGTGCGAATGGGCGGGACTCTGTGTGACAAGTGGGAATGGGTGGGACTTTGTATGACAGGTCGAAATGGGCGGGACTCTGTACAACAGGTGGGCGGGACTCTGAAATGACAAGTGGAATGGGCAGGACTTGGGAATGGGTGGACTCTGTATGACAGGTCGGAATGGGCGGACTCTGTGTGACAGGGTCGGAATGGGCGGGAGTCTGTACAACATGTGTGAATGGGCGGACTCTGTATGACAGGTCGGAATGAATGACACATGTGCGAATGGGCGGGACTCTGTATGACAGGTCGGAATGGGCGGGACTCTGTATGACAGGTCGGAATGGGCGGGACTCTGTATGACAGGTCGGAATGGGCGGGACTCTGTAATGACAGGTGGGAATGGGCGGGACTCTGTATGACAGGTCGGAATGGGCGGGACTCTGTATGACAGGTCGGAATGGGCGGGACTCTGTATGACAGGTCGAATGGGCGGGACTCTGTATGACAGGTCGGAATGGGCGGGACTCTGTATGTCAGCTGTCTTAAAGATCAGAGTGGGAGTCTACAGGTCCTTGCACACAGAGTACGAACATTCTGTATGGAGTTTTTCATATTCGTCATCCTAAAAATTAATCGCACACAGAGTCCGATGCACATATAATTAATCTGTTGCGAAAAGTTAGCAAAAAAACCTAAATGGAGTCTTCAAGCAGTGATGATTTTGTTGTCCTCTTCTTCTTAAAAAGAGAAAAAGAAATGAAATATTGGGTCCATCCAATCCTGAGATAGAGAGGAAGAAGAGTTCCTCCTCTTTATTAAGGAGCAGAGGGATTATCACGGGCGATTCAAAGTTTACCTCAGGATGTCTGTGGCTCAGTTTGATGCTTTGCTAGCGATACTAGAGCCACTTATTAAAAAGAAGACCACCGATTCCCGTGAACTCAGTGTGCAAGGACCTTTACAGTGCTTTGAGCTGCGAGACGAAGTGAATCAACTTCACAATCGCCATTCTGGATTTTGGAGACTCAGTGAGCAAGGACCTTAAAACGGACTGGGTGGGATGGAAAAAGGCGAGGGTGGGATTCTATGACAGGTGGGAGTGGGCAGGACTCTGTACGGCAGGTGGGAGAGGGTGGGACAGGTAAGAATAGGTGGGTCTAAGACAGACAAGTTTGGGTGGGATGCTGTCTGAAAAATGAGAGGGGGTGAGACGCTGTGACAGTTGGGATTGGGTGGGACTCTGTACGATGGGTTAGAGAGGCTGGAGCACTACTTAAAAGGTGAGTGTGGGCAAAATTGAAAGACAGGTGAGACTAGCGGGAGGCTCTTTGACAGGTAAGTTTGGGCAGGGCTCTGTATGACAAGCAGGAGTGGGCAGGACTGTCAGAAAAGGTGAGAGTGGGTGGGATGCGGGATTCTGTCTGACAGGTAAGAGTGGACAGGACTCTGTACGGCAGGTGGGAGTAGATTCGATTCTGTCTGACAGGTAAGAACTGGCAGGGCTCTGTACTGAATGTGGAGTGGGCGGAACACTGTCTGAAAGGTAAGAGTAAGCGGGACTCTGTACGACCGATGGGAGTGGGTGGGACTAAATGGGGCTTTGCAATACAAGATGCAAAGAATACTTGCTATCAAATTTGACATGCTTTAACTTATCTAAAAGGTTTAATCCACTTAGCAAAATAAATTGTGGCTATAAATGAGAACTTTGGTCCGCGTTTACCAAAAGTGATGTGTGTTCTGTCTTACTAATACTTCCTTGTGTATGTGTGTGTAAAGGTGAGAATCCAGGGTCTCACTGGGAATATCCAGTTTGATCATTATGGACGCAGAGTCAACTACACCATGGACGTCTTTGAGCTAAAGAGTAACGGCCCCCGCAAGGTCAGAGACACAACACACTTTCATGCATTCAGACACACACAAGCATCCATTTATACAGAGACGCACCGTCATTTTACCCAGATGCCCACACACACACACAGGATTGATCACCCCATCGTCTATCATCTGCAGATCGGTTACTGGAACGACCTGGATAAATTGGTTCTGGTCCAGAATGAGCTCTCCATGGGAAATGACTCCGCTATGGAGAACAGAACGGTTATCGTCACAACTATAATGGTAATGTACACGCAACCACCCACATCTGCTGACTTACACATGTAGCGCCATCTAGAGTGAGCAGGACACATTACACCAGTTAGACATACTTGAATAAAACTCACTTGCATTGCTCTGGACTGTATTGGTGAGAGAAACGAGGAAAGAAAGCGAGCCAGTGAAAGAGAGAGAGAGCTGACTGTGTCCATCTATCATGTTAATGTCATCAGTTTAGCCATAGATAAAAGAACAGAGGGGTTATATATATATGCGTTTGAATAATACACCACAGTAACCATTGTTTCCAACAAATCACCATAGTTCTAGCAGTCATTGTTAAGGCGCTGTCCCACTAGCTGACTCAATTTGATTCTGGTCAGGGGTGTCAAACCTACTGACTGTTTTTGCCGAAAAGTCTGAGGTCTCCGCGATTAATAATGGATGAGATGACAGACTAAAAGACATTTCCATCCCATTCTGTCACGAACTGCTGAAATAAGAAGAGCACCATGCAAGCAATTATAATAGGCTGAATTTGATTATACGAATGTACAGATACGCTGTATGACTTTACATTCGCTGTCAGTTCTTCAGCATGAGAACATTTACTTTTATATTAATGGATTTGGTAGGTGCTTCAATCCAAAGAATATTACACTGCATTCATGCATTCCTTGGCAATGCAACCCATGACCTTGGCATCATGCTCTGCTATTTACGCTACATGAATGCCATATCGCTCACAGAAGAAGCTCAATGGTCACTGCTCAAAGACCGCCCACTTACTGGCTCAGGCTTTCAAACTTGCTAAAAGTTGCAGTTAAGTCAGGGGCATTAACACAAGAGTTGAGTCACTATCTGATCTCTGATTCTACAACAGCTCACACACAAAAAATCCATTTTGCAGGACATCAGCATTAAAGCCCTACAAACTCAGAACCTTTTAGCAATTAAAATTAGACAAGCTCAAACGGTTCATATTTTAGAAAATATACATCTGAAAATCGAATTTATCAGTCACCGATATTATAAAAAAAAAAAAAATATATCAACAATAATTCTAAAAAGAACGTTATGGAAACCTGTTTCTGACACAGAATAGAAAAATGAAAAAGGTCATTTTGACTTTTTATCTCACATTATTAGCATTTTCTCGCAATTCTGTGATTATATTACACTATTCTACATTTATATCTCGTAGTTCTGCGTTTACTGTATATCTCACAATTCTGCATTTTTATTATTTATCTCACAAATCTGCGTTTATATCTCACAATTATGTTTATTTCTCACAACCGCATTTATTTCTCACAATTATGCATTTACTGTATATTTAGCAATTCTGTGTTTATATATCACAGTTTCGTGTTTCCAGTCTATCTTGCAATTCTGTTTTCTGAATATATCTCAATATTCTTAGTTTATCTCTCGAGATTCTGCATTTATATCGCGTAAATCCATGTTTATATCACAATTTGAAATGTATACCTCGCAGTATGTTTACTACATATCTCACAATTCTGAGTTATATCTCTGACTGTGTGATATTTATCCTGTGATGGAAAGAAGCTTATATAGAACATAATAAGGTATCAAATTAATGTTTTCATTTTCATTTTGAGCTGAATGTTATGTCTGAGAAGTGTTTTATTATTACATAGACATTCACAGCCTGTCCTTCAAACAATATTTAACGTTTTTTAAATTGCTTTCCATTTTGTAACTGCTGCCCCAGTTTTACTGTAGTAACAATGGTATTTCAGTGGAAACCATGGTCAGTGTGGTCAATTCTGTACGGTTTAAACAGGGAAAAGAGCGATAGAAGATTATACCTTAGCAGGCTCCTCCTCTCTCTCTCTCTCTCTCTCTTCTTCTCTGCGTGCGCTTTTGAAGGCGATGGAGAATTTTACCTCTTCAGGATCGTCGTCGTTTCCATCACTGCTAAAGAATCCTCTGTTCAGACACTGAGCAGAGAGAAGAGGACGAGAGCGCCGTGAGACACCAGAGAGAGTAATGATTCAGCCGGGACTGCAGCGTTAAACATTCAGCACACGTACTGAAACAAGCAGCTCCGTGGGGATTTACATTTGTCTTCTTGTGATTGCTTGCCCTTGCTTTATGAATGACATGGTTGGCATTTAAAGGCATCATGAAATTTCAATTTCAATTTCAAGCTTTTATTGTCATTGCATCGAAATGCAACGAAATTTCAAAGACTACACACAGAGGTGCTACAATAACATAGCCACATACACACAGACCACTATATATATATTTTTTTTTTTTGGAAAATGGAAAAATGGAAACAGACCTGACTATCGTAACAGATGTCCCCGCTCTCATTGTGCACGAAACTTAAGAGCATGTTAATCGAAAAAAATGTGTTTTTATCAACTTTCTCTGCCGACACAACCACTGTTTTGCTAATATAACAAGGTCACATGGGCATTCATACAGACCGATAATATCAATGATAAAACCCTGATTATATAAGTTCAAACCCAACCGTTCATTTCCCACATAATATTCAGTTTTACTCACAAATCACAAATGATGTTATT
>CM050417.1:1461904-1471904 GCA_027564155.1 Gymnocypris eckloni scoliostomus
TGTGAAACCAAATGATTATTGTTGCTGTTATTGTTATATTTTATCTGAAATAATAGATGCTTTTTAAGTTTACAGAGAAGCAAAATTAAAAAAATATTAATATTTTTATTTAGTAATATAATAATAATAATATAAACAACAACAACAGCAAAATAATAATAATAGTAATAACAATAATTATTATTATTATAAAATGCAACATTCCAACAATCTTTCCAAATGTATAATAATAATAACTTGGTAACTGCAACTTAATTGTGAGATATAAAAAAAAAAACTTTACATCTCACATTTATTTTATTTATTTCCAGCGCAGAATTAAAAATTAAAACGATAATTGCCATTTTTTAATCTCACAATTCTGACTTTCTCGCAATTACGAGATTGACAATTCAAACTCAGAATAGCATATTTATATTTTGTGGATATTATATTCGCAGTATTGTGAAATGTAAATTCAGAATTGCAAGAAAAAAGTTGTGAGATAATTTTATTTTAGTAAATGTAGTACATTTTTATTGTTATTTTTTATCCTGTCGTGAAAATATCCTTCCGTAAATATTTTTCAACTAAAAAAAATACTTTTAATTTAATAATTGAAACCGCTTTCTTCAAGACAAACATTAAACTTTCATCCCTGCAGCTGCATGGCAGAAAATCACACTTTATTTGTAGAATATTTATGAGAATATAGCATTTTATTATTGATAGCCGGAGAATGCGGCACGATGAAAAATTGATGTTCGGGGTCCGGGGAAAGGCGACGCATCTAAACTGCACAAAATGACCAGAGTCTGTCCCAAAAAACAAACAGAACGAGAATGTGATCTGCTGTGACAAAGCTTTCGCACCCTTTCTTATGAAACATTCACGCTGCCATATCATGGCTCGCTGTGTGTTAAACCTGTGTCTGAGAGCATGCAGAATTACCCTTACTAAATGACATGGTTCCTGCCAAACGCCGGGCGGCACACAGATACCCGCCGGACGCTGAGGGTGTTTCTGAGAGGTTAATGGTGTCAGAGGCATTTCAGAAACTGTGGCGCTGACATTAGCATCAGCCTGGTCAGCAGCTCTGTGCATTAAAGTACATTACTGATCTCCACACACACACGCACGCGCACACACACACACACACGCACGCACGCACACACACACACACAGACACACACACACGCACACACCCAGACACACACACACACACACATGCACGCACGCACACACACACACACACACATCTAGTCTAACGCTCTCATACATTACACACTAAATATCCAGAGAGACTGAGCTATTTTTTTAAGAATGTCCTTCACTTTCTATTATTTAAATGAACTAATACTGTGGCACTATTACAGTTAAAGGCAACTTGAAATCAGTGTTGACCACATTTACCTTCTATTTTATAACAAGAAAAAAAGACACATACACGTATATACTGTATATACACACATGCACGCACACGCACAAACACACACACACACACACACACACACACGAAATTAACTTAAACGAAAAATTATTTACAAAATTGTAACATTTTCTCTCAAGTACATTTATTCTTTTCAACATTTATTTTAATTTAACTTAAACTAAAATCACTCAACTAACATAAAAAATTAAATGTAATTAAAAAAAATCTGAAGTTTCTGTTTCACTGTGAAAAGCATCACATTACAGAAGACTAAAGCTTTTCAAATGCAGATGTATCATGTTGTCTAATCACACAACACACACACACACACACACACACACACACACACACACACACACACACACACACACGTTGGTTTTTATGGTTTACGGGGACTCTCCATAGGCGTAATGGTTTTTATACTGTACAAGCTGTATGTGCTATTGCCCTACACCTACCCTACACCTAAACTTAGCCCTCACAGGAGACGGTGCATTTCTATTTTCCTCAAAAACTCACTCTGTATGATTTATAAGCGTTTTAAATTATGGGGACACTGAAAATGTCCTCATAAATCATCTTCTCCTTGTAATACCTATGTCATACCCATGTCATTATACAAATTTGTGTCCTCATAAACCACATAAACATGCCCACACACACACACACACACACACACACACACACACGCTCACACACACACGCTCACACACACACGCTCACACAGACACACACACACACACGCGCACACACACACACACGCACGCACACACACGTTTTGTAAGTGTCATTTTGCACAGATGTCCACTGTACAATCAAGGGAATGTGTCTTTGTGTACACAGCAGCTGCAGCTAATTGATTCTCCATTATCAAGTCTCACACGTGGCGAGTGAACATGCAAAGATGCTCTCTCCTCTCTCTCTCTCTCTCTCTCTCTCTCTCTCTCTCTCTCTCTCTCTCTCTCTCTCTCTCTCTCTCTCTCTCTCTCTCTCTCTCTCTCTCTCTCTCTCTCTGTGTCTGTATCTCTCTCTCTCTCTCTCTGTGTCTGTATCTCTCTCTCTCTCTCTCTCTCTCTCTCTCTCTCTCTCTCTCTCTCTGTGTGTCTGTCTCTCTCTCTGTGTCTGTATCTCTCTCTCTCTCTCTCTCTCTCTGTCAGTATCTCTCGCTGCAGGTTGAATTATGCTGTCAGTCAGGCAGACAGAGAGAGAATTGAACTCTATTCTTGAACAAATGAAAAGATTTTTCCTCAGAAACAGGTCATACGTGAAGCCTGCAGACTGTCTAATGCATTATAGAGAAAGATTTATTCATTATAAATAGCAAACAATGTGTTTTTATATAGTTGGTGATGATAATGAAATCTAGAATGCAAAGTGGCCGATATAATGGCATTTAATAATGACAAATGAAATAGTCCTAGAAAGCATATTTTACCATTTTTAACTCAAAATTCACTAAAACACTGAAAACAGAAAATGTATTTATTTTTTGCTGACAAGACTGACGGAAAATAAACAGAAAATATTAAATATAAAAATATAAAATATTATTTAAAAAAGAAATTATTTCAGGTAGTTACCAAGGCATTTTCATTTAATTTAACTTGATGTACGAATACAACTAAAAGTAAACTAAAATTAAAACTAAAATAAAAATTGTATTTAAAAAACTATGTAGACATAAAAAATATAAAACAATTACAAAAACATACAACAAAATGTCTAAAACCTGAACTAGGAGGAACATACATAGACAAAAATAAATAAATAAATGAAACACTGTGTGTGTGTGTGTGTGTGTGTGTGTGTGTGTGTGTGTGTGTGTGTTTGTAAAAGCATTACAAAAATAATTTTACACAAAAAAAACAATACTTATTAAGATACTTATATTATCTTAACTTATTTTTTTCAGTTGTCGGTTTTGTTAAAAAAAATATATTTGTCTATTCATTCATTGTTATTCATTTGAATTATATAATGTATAAAAACACCCAATAATGTGCATTTAGTGCATTATGTGAACATGAATATTTAAGAATACTAGTTCTGGATGCTGATTGGCTAATGCAGTGTTCTAGTCAATTTAATACACAATATATGAACTATTATACTGCATTAAATTGAAAAGGATATAATATCTCCACTGTGCATTATGATGCAATGTGAATCTCTTTATAATGCAGCACACATACAAGCGTATTTCTTCCAAATATCAGGCGCATGGCTGTAAGGTGTGATGATGTCAGAGCGCGTGTTGTTTCTGTGCTGCTGCAGAGCTTCAGGACACGGCGTGTGATTCATCTTTTCCTCTTAATCCTGTGATGTGCACATTTATAATAGACTCCCTGTATTATGTCTGTGCACGTCTGATTATATGTCGTGCTGTGCCTGATGACTTGTGTGTGTGTGTGTGTTTACTCAAATATTTAATAGCTTTTCTAGTACACTTCTATTTTTTTAGTTTGTATAAACATGCAAACTAGAACAAGTCAATTATGAGTTTGTTTCTTCATTAGATTTGGAGGAATGTAGCATTGCATCAGTGTCTCAGCAATGGATGCTCTGCAGTGAATGGGTGCCGTCAGAATGATAGTCCAAACAGCTGATTAAAAACAGTCCAGTCCATCAGTTAACATCTGGAGAAAACAAAAGCTGAAACAAATTCAACATTTAGACGTTTTTTACTTGAACGGTCACTAAAATAAGAGTCCATAATAACACTTCCTCCAGTGAAAAAGTGTTCTGGTGTGAATCAGGAGAGAAATCTGCACAGATCAAGCACTGTTTAAAAGCCAAAACAGTCCAAAACAGCTCTAAACAAATATGTGGCTGGATTTTGATCAGAGACAACGGAAAGGAAGCATTATTATGGACTCATTTAATGCAAGAAGAAACAACAATTTGAGGTTAAACACATCTTGATGGGCTTTGTATCTTACAAACACACAGCTTTTGTCTTTTCTAGATCTTAATTGATTGGTGTGGTGTGGATTACTTGTGGATTATTGTGATGTTTGTATCAGCTGTTTGGACTCTCATTCTGACGGCACCCATTCACTGCAGAGCATTCATTGCTGAGACACTGATGCAATGCTACATTTCTCCAAATCTGGTGAAGAAACCTGCGGATGAGCACATTTTTGGGTGAATCACCTCTCAAGATGCATCACTCACTCTCACACACACACACACACACACACACACACACACACACACACACACACACACACCTCTCTCCTGCTTCCTAGTGTCTCTTTTGTTCCTTTCATATTCTTTAGTTCCCAGTCTCCTCCACTGTTATCAAACTCAGCTTCTCTGTCTTTCATACAGTAGCTCTCTGTTACAACACTTCAGTCTTTCATTCTCTGTCTGTCTCAGCAGGACTGATTTTAGAGTAGTGTATCCTGCGCTGATGCTGAATCCACAGCGGCACTACAAAACAAATCGTATTTTACCCGAGTTATGAATCTGAGATGTCGGTCTGAATTGAATGTGATGAGATGAAAAGACTGGTTGCATGCTATAAAGAAACTGTTTCACAAACAAGTGACTCATATGAGCGGGTTCTTTTAATGAATCAGTGGCAAAAACTCGGGTTTGAATCGATGTAATAGTACAGCAAGGTCGTGTGTTTGATATCCAGGCAATGAATAACCTATCAAATGTATTTTCTACATATATTTCAAGCTCCTTTGGATAAAAGCGTCTGTAATAAATCACTGAAAACAGAAAATATTTATTTTCTGCTGACAAGATTGACAGACAAATATGAGAAACAAACATTGCTTGCTTTTTGTTACAAAATAATGTCATATTTGCCTATTCACAGGTACACTTTTAAATAATATTATGCATTTAAACACACAATCAACACAATTTAATTCATAATACTCTTCATCAATGCAAACAAGCATGTTTAAATATTGTAGTATTTTATTAAACTAATAGTTTTTAGGTGCTGATTGGACAATACAGCATTTTAGCCACATTAAATACACAATATCATAACTATATCTACATGATATAATACATTGTAATGTACATTATATTGCAATGTGAATATAATGTGTATCACAAATGTGTAAATGTAAAATATTTATATAAAAGTCAGCACTATTTTTCTGGTGCAACAAACACATACCAAAATATGGTCAATTTTGTGGACATTTCATTTAAAAGTAAAATGGCAGGAATAATTCCTCAAATGATGGAGACGAGCATTTTAATAGGCCAGGGCATATATCCAAACAGTGTAGAATCAAAAAATATTACAGAGCTTTAACATAAACTACTTGTCACAAAAGGCGAGGAGTTCATCAAACACAATATCCTTTATTGTATCAGGAAAAGTTAGATCATTAGGGAAACACGGCTGGGGACAAATAAACTCATAATGAACCCACAGACGGAGACTAATGAACTCACAACAAAGACAGGAACAGGAAGGACCAAATAAGGGCATGGAAACATTGGGAGCTTGTGGAATCACAAGACATGGGGACACAAGTCTCACAATTACTCCCCCCCTCCCGAAAGGTGTATCCCGCGTCCTACAACATCCAACAGGGGGGCTCTGGAGGCCTCAAGGGACACAGAGATAGGACAGGAGGCCTCCAGGGCGGGCTCTGGAAGCGCGGATTACATATTTGTCAGTCATACATAAATAAAATGGTTAAGAAACAGGTCACAATTTCTGCTCTCAAAAAATCATGACAGTGTATTATTAACTGCATCTATTTGGTTTGATTTAAATAATAATTTTCCCATTTATGCATTTATTTAAATTGCTTAGAATCAGCATAAATATGGTAATTAAATGTAATTAAAAGGTTAAAATGTGGAACAAGCAAAATTCAAGTCGTTAAAATGTATGAGATTGAAGCAAGTGGATTTAGTTATGATAAATACATAAAGCTGGTTATTGTGTATTTAAAACAGATTCAGTATATTAACACTATTACAGAAATCTGCCCTCATTTATGTACGACTTACAAATATGCATCACATTAAGTTTATTAGTTTATGTTAAAATGCAATTCAAAAATACTAATCTTGATTCTAGGCCTAAATATTTGTTTGAGTGCCATCGCACTAATGAACTGAACATGATGGGAAAACGCGTCCCAATTAAGCTGTCCAACACAGATTTACTGGCAGCCTTTCCACCATCACCTGATTTGCATAAATTCCTTCAGTGAACCAGATGCTAAACCAACGCATGCAGCGACAACACACAACGCCATCAGTGGATTCCCGCCTAAATGTGATGCAAGCGATAGAGCGCTGCTTTATGACCTCTGATGGCACGCGCATAACCACAATCACACACAGGCATCAAAAGGACCGTCTTATCACCTCATCCACCATACAAACAGAGAGATTTGTTCTTTCCAGCCCTCTCATCAGTACAGATATTCTCTGAGGACATGACTCTTTAGATAGGGTCAACATCTCGCTCTTGCTCTGCTCCTTCCCCATCTCTCTGTCTCTCGGTCTCTGCAGTGCTGAAACTGTCTCCATTTAAAATGAATTCCTGCCAGTGCAGTGACAGTACAAACTGCACACGCACCACGCATGCATGCACATGTGCCTTAAATACACCTACTGAGCTGGACTGTAAACTGACATCATGACTAGACAGCTGCAGTGTTAAAGATTCAAGAAAAATGATCTAAAAAGCAGTAGAAAGTCAAAGCATCAGATATTTAAAAAAGCAGACATTATGACATCAGGATTCTAAAGGCCATTTTGAATGAATGAATGACAAAAGCTCCACCTTCTGGGAGTCTTCTGATTGATTGGAACTTGCACTAGCTATTTTCCATCCACCTATTTTTAATGCGCATTTTGGGATATCGCATAAAAAAAACACTGGATGGAAACGCCAAGATGTGCATAAATTCTAAAAATGAGCATAAAAAAATAAGTAGGATAAATTTCGTATCCGGTAAGAAAACATGCGCATAAACTACGATGGAAACACTTTTACCGAATAAATAAAGACATGTGACTTTGCGATGGGACAGCATAAAGCTGGACCAACCAATGGACCAATTTCATCGCACAGCATCTGAAATGCTAGTTTTGTCATTCTAATATCCTTGAGCAAAGTCTCGTCAAAGTGCTTTGTTATAATTAACTCCAAGAACTGCGTTCCCAAACAACAGACTCCGAAAATAAGATAGCATGACCGCGTTTCGTCTGCGCACTCTGAAGCTCGTAATTTATTGTATAGGCCTACACAAATTATTATATACAGTGCCTTTTCCTACTGCAGCAAATTTAGTTTTTCTTCATGATATTTAGCGCACGTTAATCTGGAAATTACGATTTTTTGTCTCCTCGACTTCCTGGATGGAAATGGTGCTTTATTTTGCTAATTTTTTATACGATTTTCCAAATTTTGCACATAAGCTTAATTCATAACTTTGAATGGAAACATAACTATTGACGAGCGGCGCTGCATTTAAAATGTGTAATTCTTTGAACTAGATACAGCTTCTTAAAAACGTGGCGCTCGTGTGCGAGTCCATACATGTCCGTGTAGCGCGTGTTTACACAGAAAACAAACAAAGTACACCATTGGAACAGAAAAAGGTGTTCTGTGTGAACGGCTCCTAACAGTGCAATGGCACAGCGAGAACGCCAACTATAAAGGTCTGGTCATATTTACGGCCAATTTTCATGTTCAAAATCCTGTAGTTTCAAGATATTTAGACTAGGTAGAGCCATGTTTAATTTTTGGCAGAAATGAAAAGAGGGATAGAGGTACAATGCGTTCAATAACGTGTAGTACTGTTTAATAACAAACAACGAGAGGAAACGCTTACCTGTTAGACGCATGCGCAGACGCGTTGGTGTTACTGGTGATAAAATGAACATCCGGAGATTTTTCACTCGACAGGTTCGGTGTGCGTCGGTAGAATCGTCAGTCCACTGATGGAAACGACTGTTGACCCTCTGGGAAATATTATAAAGAGGAGTTTTACCTAAGCATGATTGTAACCAATCTGGACCAGACTAGACGTTTTTGTATATTGGCATATATATATATATATATATATATATATACAAAATACAAAAACATATTTTTGACTCATAATATTTATGAACTTCACTCTCACACCTGTAACTCACTCTGTCTGAACACTGCAGCTTCAGACACCCCCCCTCCCCAATCCATCCTGTGGGCCGCAATAATAGGATAATCTCACAATGAATATTAAATTATGATTGGCCCAGTTCCACACAACTCGAACAGAATCTTAAACTTGATTGGGTACAAAGTAAGCGCTCTTTATGAGCGAGAATCAGTGCAGTTCAGTTACATTGCAGGCTCATATTTTCTGTAAAGCATCTTATGTATTGTGGAAAAGCAGAGCTTAATAAAAGAGAAAAATTAACTTCACTAATAAATAATAGCCTGTACATAATGTGTATAAAAATATCATCATCATCTTTATTTGAATTCCTTCATGGTTAATTTCCAAACAAAACATTCTCATAAATAATAAATTAATCATATAATGATATTTATAATTGGGGTTAATTTATCTATGGTCTCATTTTCTATTCTAATTTAATCAGATCCTTTTTCAAGTGTCTAAGATGATCGATGTGAGACAAAATCGCTCCTCATAGTGGAGTGACAGTAAATGAGTCTGACTTTGTTAAATGGACCAAGAACCGAATAAACAGACGGACCAACAGCCGAGTTTGGCCTGAAACTCAATTGGGCAGTTCTATAGACATTTTAACACTTTATTACCATCACGGCTTCTGTGAAGTCACCGTTCCGTTGCCATATAAAATGCATTTTGCCTGATATTGTAGGGTAATTACATTTTACAATGGCTTTTGAATGAATCTGCGTGTTCTTACATTTGTATTGATGAACTCAGGTCCGTGAAGCTAGTGGTGTGTTTCAGTAGATTAGTCTAAAGTCAGAGTATGGCATGTTTTTAATGAGATCTTGGTTTCGTTTTGAAGACTGTAATTTGTTCTGGATTTACTGCAGGTCTCACAGATGCGCTACAGTCTTATAAGCTTATAATGAGTGTACTGCCACTTCTTCAAATAGTGTAAAGTCATTTCTAAAGCAGAAATTTAATATTACCATCTTGCGGAGTGAGGCCAGAGATTGTTTGGAGGTCTAAAATTTAAGAAAATGTGCAAAATGAAATCAAATATAGATCTGATATATCTTACTCTGTCTTTAATAGGGAGACGGTCGCTTAAAGGAATAGTTTGCCCAAAAATGAAAATGACATAAACATTTACTCACCCTCAGGCCAACTAAGATGAGTTTGTTTCTTCATCAGATTTTTAGAAATGTGTTTCTGCATCAGTGTCTCATCAATGGATGCTTCGCAGTGAATGGGTGCCGTCAGAATGAGAGTCTGATAAAAACATCACAATAATCCACACCACTCCAGTCCATCAGTTAACATCTGGAGAAGACACAAGCTGAAACAAATCCATAATTAAGGTGTTTTTAACTTCAAACTGTTGCTTCCTCTTTCCATAATATTGCTTTCCGCAGTGAAAAAGTGGTCTGGTCTGAAACAGGAGAGAAATCTGCACAGACCA
>CM050417.1:1476904-1484404 GCA_027564155.1 Gymnocypris eckloni scoliostomus
CTCTCTGTTTCTGTCTTTCTATCTTTTCTCCTGCCTGTTCTGTCTTTCTCACAGTTTCTCTCAGTTTCCACACTCGGTACTCTCTGTGATGCAGTGATATCTTTGTGGTCACATATACAGGTGCTGTTTTGAGCTTTTTTGGGCATTTATGTCTCATTGACATTCTATGGGATTATTTAAACACAGTGTATATATATATATATATATATATATATATATATATATAGGGCTGTCAATCGGTTAAAATATTTAATCGGGATTAATCGCATGATCGCCATGAGTTAACTCACGATTAATCGCACATTTTTATTTGTTCTAAATGAACCTTAAATTAATACTTTTCACGTTTTAAATACTATAATCAATATGGGCATGGACAAACATGGTGCTTTATGCAAATTCTCAATTAAACTGTTTTCATAGATATATTTTACTGTTGTCAGACAACAGAGGAGTATGAAATAGTGACTGAAACGCGACCCATTGAGACATAACCAGCTCTCCTTTCCAAGATGTTCATCTGCACAAAAATCCTGATAATCAAGCCGTCGTCTGATGAAATAAAATACACATAAAGACAATAGCTGCGCTGTGATTTCGACTATACTTGCATGTAAAATTAGAGAAGCAACATAATATCTGTGTTTGAATTAAAGCGCTGCTCTTCTCTGACGCACGCTGAACAGAAACTGAGCTGATGCAGAGAGCGAGCGAGAGAGAGAGAGAGAGAGAGAGAGAGAGAGAGAGAGAGAGAGTGGAGAGAGAGAGAGAGAGAGAGAGAGAGAGAGAGAGAGAGAGAGAGAGAGAGAGAGAGAGAGAGAGAGTGAGAGAGTGAGAGAGTGAGTGAGTGAGTGAGTGAGTGGAGTGAGTGAGAGGAGAGAGAGAGAGAGAGAGAGAGAGAGAGAGAGAGAGAGAGAGAGAGAGAGAGAGAGAGAGAGAGAGAGAGAGAGAGAGAGAGAGAGAGAGAGAGAGAGAGAGAGAGAGAGAGAGAGTGTGCGAGGGAGAGAGAGAGAGAGAGTCGCACCGCTACAGTACCGGCGATTCTCAGAAACTAAATAAGGTTTGGGGCGATTTTTTTAAAGGGAAAGGGGTCTGCAATATTGCCAAGTTGGCAACACTGTGCATCTCCATTTCTCCGACTACGGGTTGGGCCACGGGTCAGACAGAAAATACGCGCTGCATTAATCGCGCATTAAAAAAAAATTGTGCCGTTAAAATGAATTAACGTTAACGTGTTATTAACGCTTTTATCCAAAGCGATTTACAAGTGAGGACAATAGAAGCAATCAAAACCAAGTGCTATGACAAGTCTCAGTTAGCCTAACACAGTACATGTAGCAACGTGTTTCTGTTGTTTTGTTTGTTTTTTAAAGAAACAAGTAGATAGAATAAAAAAATAGAAAGCTAGCGTTAGTTTTTCAAGAAAAGCTAGCAGTTAGCAATACATATGCAATTGATAGAGGGTCAAGTGTGTGTGTTTTTATTATATAAAAAGATAGATAAAATTGAATTAGAATATATATAAGCGCTTTCTGCAGCGCAACACAACCAAATGCATCTCATACGAGATAAATAAGAGTAGGCCTATATACACTATATATAAAGCGGCCAAAATGTTTTGAAATAACTTGTATTCAACAAAAAATCCTGTCTTTCACTCTGCCTGTGTCAATTTGAGTCTTGTTAAAGATTTAAATCCCTGCCGCCAAGATTTTTTATTTATTTATTTAGTCATTTAGCAGATGCTTTTATCCAAAGCGACTTACAAATGAGGACATTATAGAAGCAATCAAAACATTACAGAAGCAATCAAAGATGCTCCTCTCTCGGTCACGGATTATGAAAAGTCAAACTTAAAACTTTAGGGGTGGTTGGATTTATTCACGCACGTTAAAATATTTATTTATTGCTTCTTTCTTTCCAGATTTAAATTTACAGCATTATCATAATAGGCTGTATTAACTTATTGGGAGAAACTGGTAGTTCTCTGTGAAATCAGATATTTGAGCACCCCCCATATTGCCAAAATGGCATGATCATAACACCCCGCGAATATTCGACTGAGTCGAATCAGGCTCCTCCTATCGAACCGTCGACTATCCGGGGGTCACCCCTAATGTATTTATATCATCTGTGGAAGGTGTAGGACCATAAAATGTTTGTCCAATCAAATTGTTCGGTCCAAATATTACAATAGGTTGTCCTGTCAAAATATGTATTTGCATCTGCGCGTTCCAGCGAGAGTGAAAGGCGCTATTATAGTAATATTATCATATCATTAGTGTTTCCAAAATCACCTACTATACCTTTAAATTAAATTATTAAATACAAAAACATGACATGATTTGACCTCTTTAAACACAAGGACGAAACCTGATAAAAAGATTGACTGTTTTGCTCAGAAAGTGTTAAAGATGTATTTACAAAAGCTCCTGTATTCCACAAGATATCAGCGTTTGAGCTCACAGACAGTGCTGTGTGTGTGTGTGTGTGTGTGTTTAATATTGTTCTTCCTCCACAGAAGCGGCGCTCAGGTAAACGCGTGTCTCATGTTACTCATTTCTTCTCATTAAGCCTGTCTCACATCTTCATTCTCAAGTATTATTACTCATCTCTTTCACTGTTCCTGCATAAAACTATCAGCATGTTTTACACCTCACCATCTTCTGGATGTAAAAGTGTCTTACCGTTTCTAAAGACAACATGACATTAATATTTACTGTCTAATATTTACTGAAATAAGTCTCACCAAGCTGCATTTATTCAATCTAAAATACAGTAAAAACTGTAATATTCTGAAATATTATTACTATTAAAAATAAGTGTTTTCTATGTGAATATATGTTAAAATGTAATTTATTTCTGTGATCAAAGCTGTATTTTCAGCATTATTACTCCAGTCTTCAGTGTCACATGATCTTCAGAAATCATAATAATATACTGATTTACTGCTCAGTAGTCTCTTGGACGTTAAACGTGTTGCGAATGTTAATTCATGTTGTCTTTAAACATACATAATAATTGCTAGAAATGTGCTGTTATGACATGTGTAAGCTGAAATGAGTATCAATGAGCGTTCTGATCTGAGGTCAGTTCTTGACCTGTGTGGAGATTCAGTTCTGCCTGAGAGGATTGTACTGACTGTCTGAGCGTGGATTACACAAAGAGAGTACTTGATCATTTTGATTCTGATGCTCTCCTTGTGTTGCTATCAGGCAGTTCAGCAAACTAATCTCAGCACCGTGAACTCTGACCCTGACCCGTTTAACCTCTTCAGAACCGCTATAAACATGCTGCTAGCGTTTACTGTTTCTGACTTGCCATCTTTCTTCTACTGCACAAAAAACAGAGCTTGTCATAGAGCCGCATGTGCTCCTTTTTCTCTAAAATTGATGCCAATAGACAGAATCTCCTCCTGTTGAAAATTTGCTAAAAATATACACACCCTCAGGCCATCCAAGATGTAGATGTGTTTATTTCTTCATCAGATTTGGAGAAATATAGCTGTAATGAAGTTGATAGGTACGGGAAGAAGGAGGCGGGAACCGGCGAACATTTAAACACATTTAATCAAATAAACAAACATAACAGAAAAGCGGCAGCCCCTCACGGACGACTGCCACACACAAAACATAAAGTAAAATCCAGGCCTGGTCCTCTCTCGTCTTCCAATGTCGTCACTCCTCCTTTTATTCCTTCCGAAGCTCCTCCGTGGGACTCGAGACCGGTGAGTGGCGCAGGTGTCGTTCATTATCATTCACTCCACCGGCCTCGCTCCGTTCCCACGGCTCTCAGCCCCGCCCCACTCGTCACAATAGCATTGCATCAGTGTCTCAGCAATGGATGCTCTGCAGTGAATGGGTGCCGTCAGAATGAGAGTCTGATAAAAACATCACAATAATCCACAGCACTCCAGTCCATCAGTTAACATCTTGAATAGCCAAAAGCTGAAACAAATCCATCATTAAGACTTTTTAACTTTAAACCATAGCTAAAATAGTCCATAATAGTCGCTTCCTTCAGTGAAAAAGTGGTCTGGTCTGAATCAGGAGAGAATCTGCGTATATATGAGTGTGAGTGGATTTTGATGTAAGAGACAACAGAAGATGGTCTTTTTCAAGCATTGTTATGGATTATGAACTCGTATTTTAACCGGAAACATTGATTTGAAGTTAAAAACATATTGTTCCTTACAAACACACAGCTTTTGTCTTCTCAGATGATAACTGATGGACTGGAGTGGTGTGGATTATTGTGATGTTTTTATCAGACTCTCATTCTGACGGCACCCATTCACTGCAGAGCATCCATTGGTGAGTAAATGATGTAATGCTATATTTCTCCAAATCCGTGCTTATGAAGAAACAAATTGCACAGTTCCCACAGATGAGATGTTGAGAGGTTTTAGATGAAAGACTGCACAGTCTGAGTCTCCACACAGGTCTGAAAACACAGCAAAGGATGTGAATACTGGCGTGCTGCATAGTATGTACTGCATTTAGCCTGCTGTTTTTGAATAGCACATGAAGCATGCAGTATGTACAATGCAAAAAATGTCTTTATATGATAACATCCACAAGAACAATTAACTGAAAACATCCTTATTAACTAAAAACATTATGTTGCACTAATGAAAGTCATTTGTGAGCACACTGAAAAAATGATTTTCTTCCTCAGTATTTTTATCTTGTTTTCAAGTATACATATCTAAACATTTTTAATTCAAGACACTTAATGACTTAAGATATTAAGTCTTGTTTCCTGAAAAAAGATTAAAAATGAAATGAGTTTATGATTAAAGCAAGAAACAATTATCCGTCAGCAAGGAAAAAGTAAACGTATTTAAAAGTAAAAACACGTTTATTTTCTTACCCCACAGGCCAGAGACAGATCATTTTAAGCAAAAAATCACTTCATTTTGATATTTTTTAGGAAAACAAGACTTCATATGTTAAGAACATTTACGATTGAAGTAAATATATCTTGATTTAAACAAGACAAAAAATGCTAAGTAAGAAAATCATGTTTTGCAGGTAAAAGTAACTTATTAAAAGTCAACATGAACCCATAATTGACGCTATATTTGCTTTCTGAATACACAATCCAGTCTATTTCATGAGCTTATCGGTTCACTATGAATCAAATCAAGTCCTGCTCTACATTTTTTCTTGTTTTGATAATCATAAATATGTCACATTGTGGTAGTACATTAGGTGACAATTGCCTTTTTCACTGTGCAGCATAAAGTGTTTCATATCATCATCAGTATTTTTCATTTCTTCATCAAATGTAACAAGCTTGTGGAAACACTGAGGATGTTTCTCTCTCTCATTTATTCCCTCTGATGTCAGTAAGAGTCTCCAGGTTTCTGAAATCATCCAACTGAACATCTTAATTAGCTTCATTCTACATTTACACTCGAAGTGTGTGTCAGTTTTGATATGCAGGCACACAAACGGTTGGCCGCTGTTCAATTTTCCTCAATGAAAACAGCAGATAAAATGCATTGCAAGGTCAATTCAATTTCAGTTTCACACTTTGCTGAAAATGACAGTGTTCATAGAAAGCTCAAGTTCAATTTCTGTGGGACATTCTGTAAGACCAGGGACAGATGTATACACTTAGCCACCATGTTAAGACTGTGTCTTAAGGTCTAGTTTGACCAACTAGCAGTTGCCTTAATTCTCCAATACAAATAAGACCAATCTGCTTTTTTAAAACTGAATTAAAAAAAGTTATGACCAGTCTTGAGGGAAAAAAATTAGATGACTAACTTTTTAAGACTAGTCTAAACTGTGCAACAGATGCGATGAGATATTCGACGAATCAATCAAATATCACAGCCAATCAGAAGATCATATGGGCGGGGCTATTTCTATATAAGTGCGTTGTATTGGCCATGACGTGGATAAGTGTTAATTTATCAATTTTAAGCCATTTCAACATTATTAAAAATACATTCCACTGAGTTACTGAAACAATCTTTTTCATAGAATACACTTGTGTGTTCACATCAATTTAACAGTTTGAATGTTCTCGTTTCCTTTATTTATTTTCAGGATCTGAGGTCAATTTTCAGTTGTCGTTTGACTGTTAGCAAAATAATAACTGAAGTCACATTAGAGATTAAATAAAGCACATAATAATTACCTGAGATTGTCATCGTCCTTTGGAGGTTGTTTCTAAAATCCCCTGTCGCTCGTCGCGCTTTGCGTCGTGTTTGGTCGCGTCTGGGCGGAGCTTGAAAAAGTGGGCGAGGCTTAGCGAAAGTCCGTTCTGCTTATAAACACAAACATAAAATCTGTAATGGTCACACAAAATGATATTCGTAACTCACAGTCGAGACTTTATTTAATCAATACCTGAAATTATCATTGTCATAGTTTGTAGGTTGTTTTTCCAGCTGCGATGTTGCAGAAATAGATACAGTATACACCCCTGAACTAGTAGCAGTGCGTGTGGGCGGAGCTTGAAATAATGGGCGGGGCATATCAAAGGTCAATTTTACTCACAAAAAATCTGTGGTGAATTATCCATTATCCACTCAAATATCCACAGAAAGCCTTTTAATATTAAATAAAACACATAATCATTACCCGAGATTATCATGGTCATAGATCGCAGGTTGTTGTTGTTCCAGCAGCCGCGATGTCGTTGAAATAGAAACCATTCGTCGCGTATCGCATCGCATCTGGGCGGAGCTTGAAACAGTGGGCGGAGCTTCGCAACAAAAAAAGCTGTTAAAGTGACATTCAATAGTGGAAAATATTGATTAGTTAACTTTAATGCAATAAGTCAGGGTTTTTCCTGCACATTTCGTATGTCTCCCTCATCTAACACACTTGATTCCACTCATCAGCTCGTTAGTAGAGACTGCAAGAACTAAATTGGGTGTCTGATTAGGGAGACATACAAAATGTGCAGGGCTAGGGGTCCTTCAGGACAGTTTTAAAAAACCACTGCAATAAGTATCTCACTTATATTCTATTATTTTACTCAGTATATAATACTACATTACTGTTTGAAAGATAGATGGATTCAAATGAGAGTGAAAGAGAGAGAGAAACATCCCATAATAGTCCTCATTAACAACAGCTGCCTTCCACAAGCCTCTCTTATGTTCTCTCTTGTTTTCTGTCGTCTAACCCGGGCTGCGTGCGGCCCGCTCTCATGTAATGTTTATGGTTTGTTGAAGAAATGCCGTAAACCTGGCCGTGTTAAAGCTGAATGAGCAGGGGCTGTTGGACAAATTCAAAAATAAATGGTGGTACGACAAGGGCGAATGTGGCAGCGGGGGCGGGGACTCGAA
The DNA here is from genome assembly GCA_027564155.1 of Gymnocypris eckloni scoliostomus. Lineage (NCBI taxonomy): Eukaryota > Metazoa > Chordata > Actinopteri > Cypriniformes > Cyprinidae > Gymnocypris > Gymnocypris eckloni. Next base: position 1,484,214 of record CM050417.1, read on the forward strand.
GGTTAGCCACCAATGACACGCAGAGGAGTGGTAAAAAAAGACGACAATGTGATGCAACAGAGACATCTGCCCTGACATGACGGCCCTCGCCGGCCATAACGAGAGAGGAACATGCCAAAGCAGAAACACACTGGAAATGAAAGCAATTACTGTCAATACAGAAATATTTGCTAGAAGATTTGTGCTTTTCA
>CM050417.1:1486904-1556904 GCA_027564155.1 Gymnocypris eckloni scoliostomus
GCGCCATAATATTCTCTTGTTCACTCAATTAACTTCAGGGGTAGTTGGTTGAAACACATTATGGCTGTAGAACATTTCATAAAGCGATTTCATGTCATTTTACAGAGAGCCAGATTGTATTAAATTATGTTTTAAATGATGTTTTAAAAATATTTTAATTATTTAAATAATTTAGTTTAATTAAATACCCCAGTTTGATAGATTTGTTTTTTATTTAAATGCATTTTAAACATTTTTATAGAAGTATACACAAATTATAAATTAAATTATATACCATACTAAAACAGTAATTTAGTATGTTTTAATCTCCAAATTCTGATTAAGATAAACAGAATTGATGGTTGTAAAAGATTTCATACAGCTATTATAGAGAGTAAAATTGTACAAAAATATAGACTTTTTAATTAATATAAATCATTTTCTTTTCTTTTTTGTAAATAATTCATTATTTTAATGCATTCAAATTGAAATAAAAACAAAATACAGGTATTCAGTAAGTTACGAGGGGCCTTTTTTATGCTGATCCAGATCAACAACAACAAAAAATATTATTATTATTTAAATAATAATTTAAAAGTATGTTTAAAATGCATGGATCAAAATAAAAAAAAAAAAAATAAAATTATATTATTTCTTAATACTTAAAATAATTATTTATACAAATTATGATGTACATAATAATTAAATAATTTACATTGATGAAATATTTTCACAGTTTGATATATTAATTTGTTTAACTAAAATAAGTATAAACATAAATATATAAATATAATATACCATGTAAAATAGACATATATTTACTTTTTTTTTTTAAACACGATAAATATTGAATTATTTTAATGAACTATTATTTAGATAAATAAATGATTTACTGTAAATACATATTTTTCCCAGTTTGATACATTAATGTATTCATTTAAATGCATTTTAAACATTTATAGTAGTTTATAAACTGTATAAAACTGTACAAAATACTTAGCAAACTAAGCTAAACTGCCAAAAACGATTATAATTTAATTTAAATGGTAGCTCTTCTGTTCATGTTTGAAATCTAAATGCCACTGGATTTCATTCAGTACAAACTAATGCTGTTAAATCCATGGCCCCAGTAATTCAAGCTGATTGGATCATATTATGAACTGTAATTGAATGTGTAAATGTGCCGCTTCCCGCCTCTCTAACGCTCTCTTTTCTCCTCGAATCCCTCTCGCCTCCAGGACAAGAGCTCGCAGGCGCTGAGCCTGAGCAACGTGGCGGGAGTTTTCTACATCCTGGTGGGCGGCCTGGGTCTGGCCATGCTGGTGGCCCTGGTCGAGTTTTGCTATAAGTCCCGCGCCGAGGCCAAGAAACTGAAGGTGGAATCGGCCGAACTGAATTTTAGCCCCGCTGCCAGCCCAACGCACAGCGTGCAGAACTTAGCCACTTATAGAGAGGGATACAACGTGTACGGCTCTGACGCAGTAAAGATATAGGGGTAGGACAGAAAGCCTGCTTGCGGTCGCAGGGGTTCGGCCTGAGCCTCGTATGTCATATAGCTGCAGCAGACGTCCGTCCGCTAATGTTGTGACAGCTTCCCATCCCTCCGTTTACTTACGTTCCTTCTTGGTTTGTTCACTTCTGAAAGAGACCCCTTCATTTCTGTCGCCTGTCGTTCTCTTCTTTGTTTTTTCGTATGGCATCTGCCTTGACTAGAACGTGTTGGGATTGCATTGGTTTGGTCTTCCTGGCTGCAGTCGCTGGTGTTTTTTGCACTGTTGGCTTTCTGTTTCAGACACCTGCATTAAAACAAACGGCACGAGATGACACACACACACACACACACACACACACACACACAGACAGTCTGGCATATGTGGTTTACGGGGACTCTCCATAATGGTTTTTATACTGTACAAACTGTATGTGCTATTACTCTACACCTAAACTTAGTATGTTTTTTAAGCCTTTTGGTTTACGGGGACATAGGCAGTGTCCTCATAAACCACCTTCATGTTATAATACCCATGTTATTACAAAGATTTGTGTCCTCATAAACCATATATACCAGTTCTCACACGCACACGCACACGCACACACACGCAGACGCAGATACAGACACACGCAGACACAGACACAGACACACGCAGACACAGACACACGCAGACACAGACGCAGACACAGACACACACAGACACACGCAGACGCAGACACAGACACACGCAGACACAGACGAGACACACAGACACACACACACACACACACATACACACACACACATCACAGACGCAGACACACACACACACACAGACACACACACACACGCACAGACGCACACACACACACACACACACACACACACACACACACACACACACACACACATACAGACGCAGACACACACACACACACACACATGCACACGCAGACGCAGACACACACACACACACATGCACACGCAGACACACGCAGATGCAGACACACACACACACACACACACACACACAGACACACACACACACACACACAAAGCTGCCATATTGCATTGGGAGCTCAAATTAGTAGCAAACCAAACATCTCACTATACAACCTTCAAACACTTTATAAAGGAATGCTGCTTATTTATTTAGCTCTCTGCTATAGATCGGCGGTTCTCAACTGGCTCGTTTTGATGGACAACGCAAAGCTAAATGCAAATAATAACGTGCAAATAACCACATGATCTTCATAATAAATCAATTCACTTTTAAAAAGCATCGAATTCAACTTTTTGGCATAAATTTGCAAAAGTTGTTTGCTAATAAAATAGCCATTTAGGCTGTTATTTATGCAACATATACACCTTTTAACCCTTGTATTACATAAACAATTCTAGGTAGGATTTTTAGGACTCTAAATGGATTCAATATAATTCACCAAAAATCACACAATGGAAAACAGACAAAAATATTTATAGTACATATTCAATAAATCACCATGTAAAATAGTTCATCTTTAACATTGATAAACTGAAAAATAATCTTTTAAAACTGTATCTAGTTTTTAACTGTACCTATTTTATAAACAATACAATTATTATTTTATTTGATTAACTGAAGTGTGGAAAAGCACTTAATCTGTGAATAAAAGCATTGAGCTCGCAACACCAAAATCATGGGTTCAATTCTTAGTGGAAATGAACATGCATGAACTGATCAAATGTACGGCATCATGTAGTAGATACAATTATTACATTTTTAGTCGTTTAGTTTTTTGTAGTTTTTTAAATACATGTAGTAATAAATATATTGTATACAGTCTGTATAGTTTTTAGGGTAACACTTTACAATAAGATTAATTAGTTAACATTAGTTAACAACATTAGTAAACATGAACTAAGTATGAGCAATACTTCTACAGCATTTATTCATCTTAGTTCATGTTAATTTCAGCATTTACGAATGTATTAATAAAATCACAAGTTGTGTTTGTTAACATTAGTTAATGGACTGTGAACTAACATGAATAAACAATGAACAACTGATGAATAAATAGTGTAATAAATGTGTTGATCATTGTTTTCTCATGTTAGTTAATACATTAACTAATGCTAACAAATCACACCTTATTGTAAAGTGTTACCGTCTTTAGTTTGATAGATTTTTATGTTTTAGATATTTTAGTTTAACAAAGTAACATTAGCACATAAAATATTTAATATAAATGTAAAAAATAAATAAATAAATATAGTTTTTTTTTTTTAGTTAATGTTAATTTCAGTTTTAGTTGACTGTGGTAACACTGGCTGCCTTTAATTATGACGTCATAGTCAACATAGTCAATATATATATTTTGTATGCACATTCAACGACAAAAAAACGGCATGCATGTTCATGACCCTAAATGAGAAAAAAGTCACAAAATATCAAGAAACGTATCATGGGTTAACCAGCATTTCCAACAACTGAAAACCTGAACTAACTCGCAACAATACAAGGGTTAAAAATAATAAACAACTTTGGTATAAAGCAAAACCAGCTGAGATCTGCCGCTATAGACAGCAGATATGTGCAATGCGTTATTTGTTACAAGTAGGGCATTATAGATCAAACAGCTGTTGGTTTAATGATGTTTGGTTGCGTTTCTCTTTCTTTTGCTGTTAGCGACATCAACAAACCAATCTATAATGCTGTACTGATACTGAATAATATCCGACTGACCTCCAAACTCCTGCTTACGAAACATTAGCAGTATGAACATATAAAGTGTTGACTGTTACAGGACACTGTACAATTCAAACCCTAGATTTAGCGGGAACACGAGCGAAGGGCTGCATGCTGGCGTTAGAAATGCAGCTGTCTAGCCATGTTGTACATTTTGAGATGTTTTCTGTATATTGTGTAGTGGCCTTGAGCTTTTCTCCGTTCTGTCGATGTGAATGTGTCGCGTGGTTCCGTTGTGATGTCACTGTGTCATTTGCATATGTTGCCCCTCCCCTTGCAGAGAGTTCCAAGTATTCTGACTCCGCCTCTCGTCCCACCCCCTTCTCTAGCTCACCTTCTCGGAAGCCATGAGAAACAAGGCCCGCTTGTCAATCACGGGCAGCCTGGGAGAAAATGGGCGTGTCCTGACAACAGACTACCCTAAGGCTGTGCACTCTGGCCCCTCCTTCCGACATGGCCCCGCCCTCGCCGTGGTGTCCTCCAACCTCCCATAGAAACCAAAAACTCACCTTGTGCCTTAAACCATCTTACCCCTCTACTGAAGTTCAGATTTCACGCAAACCACGGGAGAAGCACGCCGTTGCCGACTCTAACCTGATAACGCACTCTTTCAGCCCTCGGAAAAGACGTCAACAATTGTAAACGAGCCAGGACGGCACGGATATGAAGGCTTGGTGAGCATCAAGGACCCATGATGCCTTATCCTAACTTTGGGGAAGAACATCAACGCATACAAGACGAAAAATCATGACCAGTAAACTGTAAATGTAGAGACACTAGCTCCACGCTTCCCTGATTAGAAACTGCATTAGACTTATTAAATCACATATTTACCACGACATGGTCCACAATCACTAGCCACTAAACCGTATGTAGATATTCTCTCAGGAGCCACGAAGGGGGACGACGGAAACACCTTTTATCATCTCGACAGGATTTCTTCAAGACGCCGCCGGGAGCCGCTTGCTTTTTGGACTGAAATGTACATAGACCAGTAGTAAAAGCTGAACACGATTCTTTTATAAAGCATCTTAGATAATTAATCATTGCAATAATGACTATAGGGAGACCTGACTTGTAATTAAGAGATCTTTTATATACACACACAGTATTATATATATACAGAATATAATAGAGGGACATCTGAACTAAAACTGCACCGTTGTGTGTGAGACCATGGCATCTGTTCTGTTAACAGTTGTTTTGATAACCGATGTAACGCAGTGTGTACGTGTCTTTGTCCTTAATGAATGTCCACGCATTTCACATTTCGCACAAACACACACGGAGCGTAGTATGTGAACGCACACCGTAACCAGGGGTCGCACCGACTCCCGATTCTCACCTTTGGTGTTTGGGTTTGTTTTTCTCTTTGTAACCACCGATTCAAATAAAACTGGAGCATTTATACAATACTTTTTTTTCTTTTCATTCATTGAGACAGTGTGAATGAAACATGACCTTGTTTTATCTGATGATGTTGTAATAAAACTAGCTCTTTAAAGGGACAGCTCTGCCAAAATTATCATTCTGTCATCATTTACATCATTTTCTTCCTCTGTGGAACACTAAACATGTATTTTAAATAAGTAAATGATGAAAAATGTAGGTGTAGTGTTCATAAAACTGTAACAAATAGGCCTGCCAACAAACTTTGGTAACTTTTTAGTAATGCACCAAACTCTCACTGACCGAAAATACTGGCGAATGAGAAAATAAAACACAATTAACTTTCAGTCATAGTAGTTTTGGAGAGCTGATATTATTGACTGGAAAGGGCTTCTCCCATGTCCAGAATGATCCTAGAGTTGCAATATGTAAAGTTTGTTCGACTGTAAAAAAACTGGAGAACATCAAGACCATATTATACCAGTTTAAGATGTTTTTCAGCTAATGGTTAGCAAATGAGTCAGCGCTGATGATTGAGGCTGGTTGAGATGCCATTAAAACCACCAAAGTGTTTCTACATTTTGTGGAAACCAACCTGCAAACGGTTTACTTATGGCTGACTTTGCTATTAATCTGGTTTAAGAGAAAGTATTTTAACTAGTAAAGATTTGTACCAGAAATGTTCATTTAGCTAAAAGAAGAAACTGGTAATTTAATTGGGGTAACTGAGTGATTGAACTCTGTATGCTGTTCAAGGTGTAGTGTTCACAGATGATAAACCAGTTGTAGTTCTTCACACGTTCTTCAGTCATATTTTCTAGCGAGTCTAGACTGGTCATTGGCTGGACAAAGTTAGTAGACCAAACAAGCACATTAATATTTTAAAACATGAATGTGTTCAACCAGCCCGACACATCAGCGCTGTGGCTCATTAGCTTGTTGAACAGATATCATTCTCCAAAAACACCTTGAATATCTCAAACTGGCTTGTTACTGGTCCAAGATGGTCTACTAGCATGGACCAGCCAATGACCAGCCTAGACCAACTAGAAACCATCTACCAAATCTACATGACTCTCTTGTTCTCTGTGAAATTATGCTATGATTTTCTCCTAAATGTCTGTTATGATTAAACCATGTCTCCAAAATGAACAAACAATGTGACTCTTTGGCACTTTCAAAACATTTGTGTATTTCAACCAATCAGACACATCATTATCGCTCTAAACACACCTTGAATATCTTAAACTGGTTTAACCAACTGGCTTGTTGAGGGTCTAGCTTTGCCTGGACCACTTAGAAACCAGCTAGTATGTTCCAAAACCCTGTTTTAGCCAAGAAAGAAGACTAGCTAAACACCAAATGCAACATACAAAGGTATCTTCAAATATTATATCTTGACTCAAGAACCCTGGATCTTAAAAAGAAGAGCATTCTTTGAGGAACCAGAAGAAATAACCCTGTAGATGTCAACACATTTCCTCTCAAAACGCAATAGATAAAACACAATACAACATCAGAGGGTATTAAAGAAAATACATTCTCACTTACAGACGGACACATCTGAGACTCGCTTTCATCGGGAGGAAATCCGGAGATTTCCATCATCAGACACTGTTTTCTGAACTCGTCTGCTTCTCCCAGACTGCTCGGTTTCAATCCCATGGGCTTTATTTGGACAAACACAAATACTTCTGTTAGAAATACAGACATACTTGAGATGAGAGCTGAATCACAGTGATATCAGAGCAGGGAACACAGTGACGGATCTGACCAGAATAATACACACCGGATGACATTTCTATAAGAAACACGTCCTGACTTCACCATTGGGATCATTTCTAAATGATTATATCATGTACAGAAGTCGGCCTTTCATCTGAAAGCAGATGGATCATGATGTGTACAGTTAAAGACATTCAACATAACGCTTCTCAAAGGAATTGGGCTGAACAAATTATTCAGAGAGAAAATAGAAGCCATATGAGTATTGTTCTATGAAACTAACACAAAAATGGTTCAATTATTGAAATTAAACTCCAAAAACAATTAGTTTAGAATCTCAACAACATCCCATTTCGTCATGTGACACTGAAGACTGGAGTAATGGTGCTGAAAATACAGCTTTGCAACACAGGAATACATTATATTTTACAATATATTCACATAGAAAACAGTTATTTAAAATTGTAATAATATTTCACAATATTACTGTATTTTTGATTAAATAAATGCTGGTGAGCATAGAAGAGAAAATAAGCCAATTGTCCTTAAAGGGGTCAAATAATGCCCATTTTCCACAGGTTGATATTATTCTTTTGGGTCTTAATGAAAAGTCTGTAACATCGTTTGGTTAAAATCTTTCATTGGTAATGTAAAAAACACCTTTTTAGCCTGCCCAAAACCAGCTCTTTTCAGAGGAAGCCTTATTGTGTCATTCTCCTTTAAATGTTAATGAGCTCTGCTGACTCCGCCTCCGAGCGCTCACTGAGGGACTGTTTACTTTAGCCACATTCATCGTGAAACTTGCTAATTAGCTCATTATTAGGAAAGGCGATTCGCAAAGATTAATTTAAAAAACCTTGTACTCACTTCTTCTGTAGATGAAGCTGGATCACGAATGATTTGCGTGAACATAGACGCATTTAGGTAGATCGAGGGCGCATTCCCTTCAAAACCAAGCGTAATCCTGATAAACGTTAGAAGTAAAAGTAAAATGAAGACTGCTATGTTCATTATTACATCCAACAACAAAACACCTCAATCTCTTCAGAGTCGTTCTTCTCTACGTCTGCTCCGGCGGTGAAACGACTGATGACGGCTCACTCAGGACGGGTCTGAGGTAAGACACCAGTGCAGTCTGTGCTGAAACACACCTGTCAATCACACTATTGTGGGCGGGGCCTGCGTCCGTGTGACGTCACACAGAGATCGGCTCGATTTGAGAAAGGGAAAAAACTAACATTTGTATCATTATAGGGGGGTTGTGTACACACACTGCCAACACACATTTCAATTCAAACAACTTGTAAAGTGCATGTAGCATTATATGACCCCTTTAATGTTTTGAATTAAGAACAATCACTGCACTATAAAACTACCATGAAAATTTCCTCGCCACACCATTTATTGAAATTAACTCCAAAAACAATAATTTAACATCTTAAGGTTTCAACAGGAAAGAAATCTGGGTTCATCAAGCCATTTCAATTCTGTTTATTTTCTGTGCTTTCCCACATCAGGAACATACATTTAAAACACTCACACAAAAACACACACCATTTATTCACCATAATGCACGTACAGAACAATAAAACACACCTTTAGCACCAGCTTACATAAAACTAAACACCCTTAAAACCTTTGTCTTTAAATTACACAACCTTCATCTGAGTGTGAAAACATATTCACTGGAGATCCACTGAAAAACTAAAAACATGGCATAAGACAGCTTTGGTTTTCCACTTGATTGGAGAAATGCAGAGAGAAGCTGAACTGAACCGTAAGGCCTGTTTCACACGCTGAGAGGGTTTCTGCTGCAAATCTATACAAATAAAGTGATTTCTGGGTTTATACATGAGTACCTCCTTTACTGATGGACAAAAATCATGATGAAATCATAAGTGAGTTATTACTTTTTGTTTGTCAAGCAGCATGGACATTTTGATTGATTTGGCATGTTATTCAATGTCTGCATGTTACAAAACAGCACATGCATTTCCATTTTGGGAGAAAAAAATAGCAAGCTTTACATGCAATTAAAGAAAATTGCAAAGTAAACTGGACTGAATCCAGATGATTCAAAGGAGAAGCCCGTTGTAAAAGGTCATGCTAATAAAAAGGTTCACAGATCATTTTCACCATGTTCAGTATGGCACTCACAGATTAAGAAAAAGCTCAGAAATGAAACTCTACTTGCTAAAAAAGTATGCACTGCGAATGTGTGAAACAGGCCTAAGAGCTCTAGAATGAAACTCTTAAGGCATGGGATCACGAAATGATCAAAATTGCTGAACATGTAAAATGCTTTGGATAAGATGCATAAATGCAACAGAAACACGTAAACCAATCAGCACTCAACAACTGCACTGTTGGACCATCAAGGCCTGAAAACAACTAGCGTAAGAGAACACACACACACACACACACACACACATAAACACACACACACACACACACACAAACACAGACTACATCCACAATACAGGCCTTTATGAGGAAATCTCACGAAACCTGTGAAAAACATGTTTCACCTCAAAATCAAAAGAATAAGAAAACATCCAGACACTACAGAAATATCATCAAGGAAATAACACCATAAAGGAGCAGTTCACCCAAAAATGAAAATTTGCTGAAGATGTACTCACCCTCAGGCAATCCAAGATGTAGATGAGTTTGTTTCTTCATCAGATTTGGAGAAATGTGTCTCTGCATCAGTGTCTCAGCAATGGATGCTCTGCAGTGAATGGGTGCCGTCAGAATGAGAGTCTGATAAAAACATCACAATAATCTCCAGTCCATCAGTTAACATCTTGAGGAGCCACAAGCTGCATGTGTAAGCAAATCTATCATTAAGATGTTTTAACTTCCAACCATTGATTCCAGATGAAATAAGAAAGAGTCCATAATCCATAATACGACATACTCCAGTAAAAAAGTGGTCTCATCTGATTCACGAGAGTGTGGTTTTGATGTGAGAGACAACAGGAGATAGACTTTTTCACTGGAGTAAGCGTTATTATGGATTACAGACCCATATTTTGTCCATAAGCAACAGTTTGCTGACGGCACCCATTCACTGCAGAGGATTCATTGGTGAGTGATGGAATGCTACATTTCTCCAAATCTGTTCCAATATAGAAACAAACTCATCTGCATATTAGATAGGCTAAAGATGAGTCAAATATCAGCAAATGTTCATTTTTTTTACCTAATGGTCCTAAAATAGGCTTAATTTTCTTTATGCAAAAAAAAATATATTGATTTTGGGGTGAAATATAAAATTGATCTTATATGAAATTTAGCTTTGACAGTTCACATTCATGTTTGTGGGTGTGAATAAGCAAAACTGAATGAAAAGCACCTATAGTTTTACGAACACATTTATCTGCATTCGTTAGCTTATTCAATTATGTAAAGACTATGTTCAAAATAAACCCAGGCCTCACTTATAAAACATTTTTTTTTGTGCATATGAATGTGTATATATATGACAATTCGGCAAAAACGAGGCCTGAGATTTGGTCCCCATCCATGCTGTAATTATAAGAGCCCTTATACAAAGCTCTCGGTTTTACTCCGTACATTAAACACAGTGTGGTAACAAAGTACATAACGTCTCGTAATCAGAAGCATCGGCTCTTTTTATAATATGTGACAAGTATGTTCAGATACTTCTGCATAAAGTTCTACAAGATATCAATAATCAGCGTTAAAACGTCTCGTGGGTTGTTTTGCTTGAACAGAAGGCAATCGTGTGGGCTGACCGGATCTATAGATGCAGTCAGAATCACCGTCTACTGTTTACCATAGATATACATTCATTTCTTTAGTCAACAACAAGAGAAATACATGATATATTTAATAGGAAAGCACCAAAACAAGTGTGATTTTCGCGCTTCAAATAAAGCAAAAAATTCATTATAATTTAGTTTTCAGTCAATTTGAATAAAATAAGCTGAAACACAAGATGTGTAATTTTAGTATTTACAGTTTCTTCATTTTCATTTTAATTTAAGTTTGTTATTTTAAAGTAAATAATGTTTTATTAAATTTTTATGTTTTCTTAAATATTTAACTTTAGTACTCAAACTTATTTTATTTCAGTAAGTTGGCAACATTCAACATTTTTAAGTTTTTCATCAAATATTTATATTATTATTTTTTTGATTAACGATGTTTAAGTTTTTTAGTTAATAAAAACAACACTGAAGTGCTGCAATTCAACAAGCAATTCAGCAACAAGATGACAAAAGCTGCATCTAGAATCACAGTTTTCTTCTGCTTTTCTGTGCAATGAGGTAATTTTCTGACATTCATTTATCATATTTCATATTTATATTAAAAAATGCACAGTCTACTGCTGCATATGTTCAAAAGTGAGTCCACATGCATCTCTTTCCATCTTGTCTATAAACTTCTCACAATCATTGCTTGACTTTTTTCTTTTTCAAATGTCTGAAAGAAATCATTTATTTTTTGCTTAATTTAAGACACAAATATTTAAATCGTTCCCGATAGAAATGAATAGATAACTACGGTAAGAATCTTTCTCTACCCGGCCGTATCTATGGTGTTTCACGAGTGCAGCGCCATCTGTTGTCCATCTTTGTGAAGCTGCAGCCTCTCTTTCTCCACCTGCAGGCGCTCTTTCTCAATCTGCAGTCGTCCCGACTCAAACTTGAAGAACTGCAGTCTCTCCTTCTCCAGCAGGAGGCGCTCTTTCTCTAACTTCAGCTTCTCCGTCTCCAAATCCACCACCATTGGCCAAGCCAGCTTCCTGTCCTTCTCTCCATCCAATGAGGACGACGAGGGGGCAGAGGATGATGTGGTGGGCGTGGCTACAGGCGTCGAGGGGGCGGGGCTCTGCTGGAGGGGCATGTTCTGTTGCAGCTGCAGTCGTAATCGTTCTCGCTCCACCTGCAGACGCTCCTTCTCCAGCTGCAGCCGCTCTCTCTCCACCTCGCCCTGCCTCAACCGCTCCTTCTCCACCAGGAGGCGCTCTTTCTCCACCTGCAGCCGTTCGGACTCCACCTGTAAGCGGTGCTTCTCCAGGTCCAGTCTCTGCCTCTCCAGTGCCACCAGCAGACTTGTGTTCTCCCCTCCGGTCAGGCCCAATCCAGCTACGCCCATCCCGATCACGCCCCCGACTCCAAGTTGCAGGTCTCGACTCGCCGTCGGGCCCGATGTGGGCTTGGTGGAGCTCAGCATGCCGAATTCATTGATATGAGCGAAGACCTCAGGAACTCGGCCCTCGCGGTCCATATCAGGGAGGATGGAGGGAAAACAGTCTTCATCGTCCTCCTCACCCTCACCACCTTCTCCAACCTCCGCCTCCAACTAGACAGACACAAAGTCAGCAGCAAATATGAGCAAATATTTGTTTCATCATATCATGATTTTAGAGAAAATGTTTAAGGTTAACTTGGAAGAGTAGGTATTTCTATTTAAGTGGAATTTCAGGGCATTGTAGCAAAGATAAACACTCCCATGTATCATCTTTCCAGAATTATTTCCAATAGTAGTTTCTTATTATTTGAGGTGCTGATTCCAAAAATAATGGCTGTTTGCACAAAACATGAAGCATTTTTGCTTTAAAAAGTGTTTGTAAGGTGAAGAAGTCTTGTAATCAGCAGAACAATTGCCACAAAGACATGATTCCTGTCTTCCTCTAAATCAGATTATAACTATTTGTGTAATTCTCAGCCTGCTTTCACATGCAAGACATTATATTTTATGCCCTGATTTTAGGGTTATAATTATGGCCAGTGATTGAAGAAATTGCAAACATCAACCTACTTGTGGGTGTTTTACGGCACCCAAACAGACACAGAAAATTACTGATTTTTACATTTTATTTATTGTTGTTAATTTTTTTGAAAAATCTTATTTTGTGAAAGAAAACTGGAAAAAATGTAGATATTTTCTTGATATTTTAATGTTCTTCAAAGAAGTCTCTTCTGCTCACCATGGCTGAATTTATTTGATGAAAAATACAATAAAAACTGTAAAATTGTGAGATATTATTACAATTTAAAATAAGTGTTTTCTATGTGAATATAATGTCAAATGTAATTTATTCCTATGATGCAAAGCTGTATTTTCAGCATCATTGCTCCAGTCTTCAGTGTCACATGATCTTCAGAAATCATAATAATATACTGATTTACTGCTCAAGAAACATTTCTGATTATTATCAATGCTGAAAACAGTTGTGCTGCCTCATGTTTTTGTGTAAACCGTGACACATTTAATTTTTCAGGATACTTTGATGAATAGAAAGTTCAAAAGAACAGCATTTACTTGAAACAGAAACTTTTGTAACATTATAAACTGTCACTTTTGGTCAGTTTAATGCATCCTTGCTGAATTAAAAAGTTAATTTCTGTCAAACAAAAGCCGCCAAACTGAACAGTTTGCATTTGCAGCATCCATAATGACTTATGCCCACCATGTGTGAGGATTACCCAGGATGCCCACGATCTGATGAAAGCTGTATAAGTAGTTTCTGTGTCTAGTACATACTCTGTAGCTGCTGGCCTCGTCGTCCTCCATTTTGACTCCAGGTGTGTGTGTGCTGGGCTCCCCGAGGTCCGTCAGGTCCTGCCAGTCGCACGATGAGTCTTTGGAAAACCCACTGAGGTCCAGCGACTGATCGCCGTCACCCAGAGACGCGTCATTTTCAGGAGACGAAGCTTCAAACTCCTGCTTCAATCCCGACGCCAACTCGACCTGAAGCTGCTTTCGTTTCATCAATGCGCGCCAGTCCAGGTAGCGCCGCTTGACCTCGGCCGCCGTCCGCAGCTCCCCCTCGCCGAGCGCGTTCACGCTGTCAGCCACCTCCTCCCACGCACGCCGCTTCAGCTCGTTGATGGCCATGTTCTGCTGGCGGGAGAACAAGATCTCACGCCGCTTGTGGATCTCGCGGATCAGAGTCTGAGTTTCCTTCACGCTGTAGTTGCTCTTCCTCTTCCTCTTTAGGTGCTTCATCTGCAGGAAGTCCATGCTGGAGATGATCGGCTACTGAGAAATCATTGGATGCTGAACAAGTCACTCCAGACACATCTTCAAGTTCATGCTGACACACTTTTGTGTTTCTGCCAGTAGGAAAGTCTTGAGGTCATTCAGAGGTCAAACAGGATCAGACATCTGGTCTCCTACAACAAAACAAACACACAATTTATACACATAATAAACGTATGTTCAGTAACATTTGAATAAATCTGATATATCTGTACGTTATTTCTTGTGCACAAAACCAGCTATGAACAAAACCAGGAACATATATTCCTTATATGTGACCCAGGAGCATAAAAGCAGTCATAAGCAGCACGGGTATATTTGTAGCAATAGCCAACAATACATTGTATCGGTCAAAATTATACATTTTTATTTTATGCCAAAAATCATAAGAATATTTATTAAAGATTATGTTCCATGAAGACAGTTTGTAAATGTCCTACCGTAAATATATCAAAACTTCATGTTTGATTAGTAATATGCATTGCTAAGAACTTAATTTGAACAACTTTAAAGATGATTTTCTCAATATTTAGATTTTTTTGCATCCTCAGATTCCAGATATTCAAATCGTTTTATCTCAGTTAAATATTGTCCAAAAAACCACACATCAATTATTTATTTAGCTTTCAGATGTTTAATTCTCAATTTCAAAAATGTGGCCCTTATGACAGGTTTTGTGGTCCAGGGTCACAAATGTATAAAATATACATCAGCGTTCATAAGTTTGGGGTTGGTACGATTCGTTTAATGTTTCTGAAAGTCTGTTCTGCTCATCAAGTTTGGATTTATTTGATTTAAAAATAATACAGTAAAAAGTTAAATATTATAGCAATTAAAATAAGTGTTGAATATATTTTAAAACGTAATTTATTCCTGTGATGCTAATCTGTATTTTCAGCATCATTACTCCAGTCTTTGGTGTCACATAATCCTTCAGAAATCGTTCTAATGTGTTAGAACTAAAATAAAAATAATAATTTGATCATGCTATATATATGATCAAACCATCATATATGATGACGCATCTTTACTGAATAAAAGTATACATTTTTACCCCAAAAAACGAATTTAAATACATAATATACAAATTTAATGTGTAAAAAATCCATTAAGCGTAAACTTTTTAATGGTAGTGTTGATCATGTACAAAGTTATTTTTTTCCCCAAAATACAATAGCTATCGAAATACACAGTAACTATGTTAAAACTATGATTTCAGCCACCACCACTGTCCTAAAATATATATAAATATTATTTTTTAAATGACAGAAAGAGTCTGAAAGCTTCTTATGATGTTTGAAGGAGATTCATAATCATCATGCAGTACGTTACCGTATTACCATTTCATACCATAACACAGGGTATTAGTAGTAAATATGGCGGGGTTTTTTTTGTAGAACAATATAGTTAGAAAGAAATATTTTGTCAGGTATATCCATATATAGCATGATTATCAATATGACATCTCATAGCGCGAATACTATTATTTTTATCAAACATAAACACATCAGTGCGGCTGTTGTGTTTTTGCAGTTCAATTATAAACATGTCGCCAGAAAGCGCTTCTATAGGAACCAATACTATTATGTTTTCACACATATGGCTCTTTATATAACAAAAAATAAACGCCATAACACACGCCACAAAAAAAACCGCCATGCTTTTTGGATTTATTTATTCAAACACTCACCGGTAAAGAAAAGCATCAGCCACTCCATCCACACGCGTCCCGCTCCGCCTCCACTACCGAACTGAGCCGAACACTTCCGACAACGCGCGATTGGTCAACGAACGTCACCGCCCTCTCCATCAGCCAATCAGACGAGGCGCTCACTGTTCAGCGCCGCCCACAGCATATTCTTCCGGATCCGGATGTGTGTGGTTTGGAACCCATGTGCAGGCTGCCGGAGAAAGCAAAACAAATGCTACGAATTGCATAAGACAATATATAATATGACGATAATGATGACTTAATTCATATTATAATCATTCATTCACTATATATAAGCGCTATTAATGATGCGTATTTCTATAGGATAATAACGGGCTGTCATTGAGTGTTGTGGTTGTCAGGAATGGACGGGGTCCGGTGGGCGTTCCGCTGCGGCTCGTGGGTACCGACCCGTTCCGAGTGGACCCTGGCGGCCCGGTGCGTTCAGCGGGAGGAGAAAGAACGGATCGCGCAGTTCGTGTTCGCCAAAGATGCCAAATCCGCCATGGTGGGTGCAACACACTGATGGAGACTTCACAACAAATAGCAAGTTTATCTTAGTAAATAATAATTGTGACCTTTTTTTGCACTTCTGATATTTAATATTATGGTAATATTATTTTTTTGTTAATATTTAACTTTGCACAACTTTGCTGTAAACTCCTTGATACAAGTACAGGCTTACTGAAGATGACTCAAATTGAAATTAAATATAGATTTGCCATAATAGATAGCAAAATGCCAAAAATTACATCTAACCTTTTATGAGAATTATTTTTGCATTTTATGCATGCATTTATTAATTAATTCATTTGTTTATTTATTTACTTATTTCTGCATTCATTTATTTCATGAATCACTCAATTAATATAATTATAAAATTGTATTTATGCATTTTCTTTATTTAATTTATTATTATTTATTGGTTCGTTTATTTACATATTCTTTATTTATGCATAATTGATTAAATCATTTTAATTTATTTATACATCAATTCACTTATTCATTCAGGCATTCGTCATTTATTGATTGATTGATGCATACATTCATTTAATAATTAATTGGTTAGTTTATATATTTATTCATCCATTTATTTATTTAGTTCATTAGTTAGCATTCCCCTTATAATTTATTGATTTCTGCATTCATTTGTTTACGATACGATAACTTTATTGTCAGACAAAGTCTGAAATATGTCTTGCGTTACAGCAGGTTCACTCACACTTACACACTTTACCTCATGGACAAAAGAGCAACACAACTTTCACAGTCACAAAAAGCTCCGGTACAGATGTCATTTTTGTGTAACTAATACAGCTTGGTGTACAAATGAATACTTTAGCCTAATTTGATTATATCTCAGAACTTACACCACCGATGTATTTAGGGATTTAATAATAGTACCATGCTGTGTGCTGGTTTTACATGTCTTTGTGTGTTTGCATCAGGCCGGTCGTCTGCTGATCAGAAAGCTGGTGTGTGAGAAGATGGGATTTGCATGGGACGGGTTTCGGCTGGAAAGAACAGCGCGGGGGAAACCGTTCCTGCCACGGACCTCATCCACCCCCGGCGTCACCCACTGGAACTTCAACGTGTCCCATCAGGGAGAATACACCGTGCTGGCAGCAGAACCGGGACGCCAGGTGGGCGTAGACGTGATGAAGACCAGCAGACCAGGTAACTTTCAGTGCCCTTGAGCTCCTCCTATGTCACCAACACAACACCAGACACTGCAGCTCCATCAGCGGCCAGCAGGTGTCGCTCTATACCTGTGCTTTAGGCAGAGCAGGCATCTCTCTATACCTGTGCTGTAGCAGAGCAGGCGTCACTCTATACCTGTGCTTTAGGGAGAGCAGGAGTCGCTCTATACCTGTGCTGTAGCAGAGCAGGTGTCGCTCTATACCTGTGCTTTAGGTAGAGCAGGCGTCGCTCTATACCTGTGCTGTAGCAGAGCAGGTGTCGCTCTATACCTGTGCTTTAGGGAGAGCAGGCGTCTCTCTATACCTGTGCTGTAGCAGAGCAGGTGTCGCTCTATACCTGTGCTTTAGGTAGAGCAGGCGTCGCTCTATACCTGTGCTGTAGCAGAGCAGGTGTCGCTCTATACCTGTGCTTTAGGCAGAGCAGGCATCACTCTATACCTGTGCTTTAGGCAGAGCAGGCGTCGCTCTATACCTGTGCTGTAGCAGAGCAGGTGTCGCTCTATACCTGTGCTTTAGGCAGAGCAGGCGTCGCTCTATACCTGTGCTTTAGGTAGAGCAGGCGTCGCTCTATACCTGTGCTTTAGTAGCAGAGCAGGTGTCGCTCTATACCTGTGCTTTAGGCAGAGCAGGCATCACTCTATACCTGTGCTTTAGGCAGAGCAGGCGTTGCTCTATACCTGTGCTTTAGGCAGAGCAGGCGTCGCTCTATACCTGTGCTGTAGCAGAGCAGGCGTCGCTCTATACCTGTGTAGCAGAGCATGGCAGAGCAGGCGTCTCTCTATACCTGTGCTTTAGGCAGAGCAGGCGTCTCTCTATACCTGTGCTTTAGGCAGAGCAGGACGTCACTCTATACCTGTGCTTTAGGCAGAGCAGGCGTCGCTCTATACCTGTGCTTTAGGCAGAGCAGGCGTCGCTCTATACCTGTGCTGTAGCAGAGCAGGTGTCGCTCTATACCTGTGCTTTAGGCAGAGCAGGCGTCACTCTATACCTGTGCTTTAGGGAGAAAAGGCGTCGCTCTATACCTGTGCTTTAGGCAGAGCAGGTGTCGCTCTATACCTGTGCTTTAGGGAGAAAAGGCGTCGCTCTATACCTGTGCTTTAGGGAGAGCAGGCGTCACTCTATACCTGTGCTTTAGGCAGAGCAGGCGTCTCTCTATACCTGTGCTTTAGGCAGAGCAGGCGTCGCTCTATACCTGTGCTTTAGGCAGAGCAGGCGTCGCTCTATACCTGTGCTTTAGGCAGAGCAGGCTGGGAGAGCATGTAGCGCAGAAAGGGGTTTTGAGTCGCATCCTTTCTGGCTTTGCTGTAAAATTTACATTTGTATCAGCTCATAGAAACCATGTTTCTGTGTGGAACAAGATTAATAAATTACCGATTTGTCTTGCTTTTATTAAATAATGCAGAGTTCTATGTACTATCTTATGACGCCTACATTTAAATATCAAAAACCTGTTCAATATTAAGCGACTGCATCTGTACACAGAGGTAAATCAAATATAAAAATCATAAAAGAGGTCAATTATATTCTAAAGGAACAGTAGCAAAAGCAGCGTTTAAATGTAAAGGTCAAAGAAAAGTTGGGAAAATTATTATTAAAAAATGAAGTAGAAGATTTTTGGTGCAAAAACCTTCACTAAAGTGAAATTGAAGGATAAAACAAAAGCAGCTTTCAGGTGATATCTCTGTGTGTTTGTGTGCACCTCAGGCAGTCGCTCCGTACAGGAGTTTTTCCGGATCATGAATCGTCAGTTCACGGATCTGGAGTGGACAAACATCCGGACGGCCGGATCGGACTGGGACCAACTGGACATGTTTTATAGGCACTGGGTAACTATAGCAACCGCTGCGTCCTGTAGTATCATCATCATCTTCCGACACACACACACACACACATCTAGAAGCATATCGCAGCGGGAGAGAAATTGTGCTGTTCCAATTCTGATGCCTGTTTCCATGGCAATGTGATCTCATCACTTCAGCATGACTCAGTTATGCCAGTCTGTGGTCATTTGAGGACTCTCATAAACACTCTCTCTCTCGTACTTGTATCAGTAAAATGTGCTGTAGGTGAGAATGTGGTCAGTCACACACACACACACACACTCACCTAGCTGTCCAAACCTAACCTTACAAGAACAATACATGCATTTTTTAATTTTTAGTAAAAAAAAAAAGCTTTATTTGCCTTATTTATAAATAATTTGACCTTTGAGGATGTCTACAGAATATCTCACAGTAGTCAAATTAATTTGAACATTTTTTAGTTTTATAACAAAGCAAGACATATTAAAGTGGTAATGTTATGGTTGTTTTTTTGGGCTAAATCGGGTTTTAGATGGGATGTCTACGACAGCTTAAAAATAACTGCATTGACTATGTACAGATAAGTGCAACGGTAATATGAATTATGTTTATTGTTTATTCTTTAATTATAACATGAATTGTACTGAAACTGTTATACAGTTGAATTTATTTATACCATAGTCCCACAGATTATTTGTGGCCGCATATATGCAGATGAATTATCTGCCAGCGGGAGGCGCTGTTGTAGAGCTCGAGGTTTGCCCGGTAACACTAAACAAATCAGAGCTCTGCTCACAAACACTGCTTTAACAGACATTATATGCAAGATGAAATTAAAATGGCATCCAACATTTTCTGAAAACAGTTGGTTTGCATCAGAAACAAAGTGATATAAAAACACCAGCATGGGGTTCGATTTTGAAACACTCAACAAAGCATTTTCCCCACCTGCCAACAAATCAGATTTCAGTAGGCGGGATTTACAATTTGTGATGTCACAAATACAAGAAAACAACTTTGTAGATCATTTTATACCCAAACATACACAATACACACGGACTAAAATTCTAAAAGTGAAAAAGCATAATAGTACCCCTTTAAAAATAAATAAATGTGTGCAATAACTAGATGAATACAAAAATATATCAGTATTACGCTGATTTTACCAAAGTAATTGTATATTATTATGTATGTATTGTTCAAGAAAATGAATTTAGTAATATAATTAATTAATATTTATATATTTGTTTTTCATAACACTAATATATAATATCTAATTAAAATACTTTGTTAAATAATTATTATTAATACTGTTTAAGAAAATATTACAGTAATTATACAAGTAATATTTTAAGATAATTTCTTATTTTTACTTTAAGAACTAATAAAAGTGACTGGTGTTTCCACAACTTGCCACCAGTCTCAAAAGTAAGGTCAGATTTAGCCCATACAGCGAAGTAAACATTATTTTGTACTCTGTTTTGCCTTGCGTACTGAATACTGGGTTCACATACTATTTTAGTGATCCATATAGACACTAAATTATTTAGGCATTTCATGCTGAATATATGCAGAGGCCTGGTTACCTCTGATTGGTCTGTTCTTCTGCCCGTCGAGGCGCTGAAGGAGAGCTTCATCAAAGCGATTGGCACAGGGCTGGGCTTCGACCTGCAGAGGGCGGAGTTTCACATCTCGCCCAATCAGATGCGAGAGGGGCAAGTGTACCGGCAGACACGGATGTACCTGGACAACGAAGAAGAGGACTGGACATTTGAGGTGTCTCTTACCTTCACAGTTTACCAGCATTACTAACTAGTCCTTCAGAACACAGGTTCATCCTCTCAGCCCACGAGACAGTGTGTGTGTGTGTGTGTGTGTGTGTGTGTGTGTTTCTCATGGGCTCTGTCTGGAGCCCTGCAGTGCTGCTTCGTCTGTCAGAGCGTGTGAACGTGACACAGATCACAGATGCTTCTCGTTTCCTAGACAGAGCTCACGTTCTTCATTCCTCTGGACTTTATCTCCCAACTGCAAACAAAAAAGCCATTCAGCAGCAGAAACAAAACAAAAACAGGGAAAAATGTCAGAATTATGACATGTAAAGACAGAACAGCTAGAAAGAAAGTCAGAAATCTGCATTTGTATCTGAAACATTTTCATTGGTGGAAACAGGCTTCCAGTATTTATATGTATAGGCATATATTTAACATTTTATATATATATATATTATTATTATAATTATCTATCTGTCTATCTGTCATATATATATATATATATTACACACAAAAGTTTGTAAAAAATTACTGTTAATTAGTAATCACTTTAATTAATACTAATTAATTACTACTATTAATTGTATAATTTCACTATATATGAAAGCCTGTTTCCACCACAGAATAAATAAAACATAAAATATTAAAATATATATATCACCTAGATCTCATATAATAGCCCTATACAATGGTTATTGTTCAATAAATTCAGCTTTTTTACATTTTTTTATTATTAATATTTTTTAGATAGTTTTTTTTTTACTATTTTGTAGAAGGAGGGCGAGAGAGGAAATAGTATTATTATTATTATTATAATGAAATATGAAAACATAACTCGTAATTGACGGGGTTTTATGTTTTTCAGGAGATTTTATTGGACAAAGATCACCACATCGCTGTGGCGCAGGGAAAACCAGATATCAGCACATCAGAAGTGAGTTTAACGATTTCAACACGATTTTAGAGGTCAAGACAGTTCATGACAGTGTTCCTGTGGCTCAGTGGTTAGTGCATTGCGTTAGCAGCGCAAAGGTTGTGGGTTCGATTCCCAGGAAACACATGTACTGACAATAAATGTATAACCTGAATGCTCTGTAAGTCACTTTGGATAAAAACATCTGCTAAATGCATAAATGTAATGTAATACATCATACTACTTTGTATTATAGGAGGACGGTGGGGCGGTTTGTGAAGCTCCGCCCCTTTCGTTCACACTGTTGAGTTTCAGTGATCTGGTGTCTAAAGCCACGCCCCTTCTAGAGGAAGACCCCGCCTACTGGGAGAGATTTCAGAGCAAGAAGGAAGCATCTTTAAGACAAAGTGAACAGCAGTGAATAAATTGCATGTTATATGTATATTGGGGTCATTTTTTTAACTCTGCATCTTTAAAAAAATGACTGAATATACTTCATCTTTATTACAACATCATTATTTTCACAAGTCAACTTTTTATATTTTAACCATTTTTTCAGTCATTGATATCATCGAACTGATTTGTCTGAGAAGGTACAAACCAGCTATTGATGACGTTTGTGCAGCTGTTTTCCCTCCAAAATGATGTCACTTCCTGGAGGATAATGTCATCAAGGACCTGGCTTCAGTTAGTTAATGGGAGTTTTATTATACAGTATGACATCTGATGGGAACATGAAAAATATACTGCATAGGAATGATCCATTTATATAAGAGATGAGTTTATTTTCCCAACCTTCACCTCCTAAAGTCTCTCTCTCTCTCTCTCTCTCTCTCTCTCTCCTCCATCTGCCACGGTCTATTTTTATCCGCAGACATTCAGCAGGCCATTAGCTCGGTGTGTTTGGAAGGTCCTGCTTTTAACAAATCGCTGCTGTTCGGACGCATGTATGCGTTTCCGCTCCTGCTGTTTCCGCTCTTGTGCAGTTATTTTATTTGTGTGGTAAAGTCCCGCCCCTCACGCTGATTGACAGGAGCTGCAGCCACACAGCTTGTGAGTTACTGAGCCGGTCCAAACTCGTACAGTAGAGGTTAAAGAGCAAATTCTATTACAGCAAAGCAGAACGGTCGAGGATGAACTCATCGGAAACACAGATGGGATCCGATTTGGATTAAACTGTACCCACATGTAATTACATTTTTTTTCTAAAGTAGGAAAATAGAAACTAGATTGAGTGATGTACATTTCAAATTGAAATATAAATGATTTAATGATGCAATTTAATAATGCATCCTCCAATTAAAGTCTTGTTTTGGTTGCGCATGATTTGCTTTTTCTTAACGTTGTCTAAACCAGACAGAAAAAAAAAAAAGTTTAATATGGTATAAAAATAATCCAAAATTAAGCATTAACCATGATGATAGCTGAACAAACTCAGGGTTTCAGGATTAGTTTTGAGTCAACAAAACCAAACCGGCTTTGTTGGTACCATGAAGCTGATCATCAACTTTCTGTCGACTCAGGCTTGATCCTGAGTTAATAAAGCGCGTGCACGTGAAAGTGTGACATCAGTAATGAGCAGCCAATCACATGCCTTGAAACTGTGATTCACTTCTTAGATAAAGATTGAACAATATGAAGATTTAAACACATTTACACAGCACGATCATCAAACGATCTATCCAGGAAAACATCTTACCACATAAGTGCAAGTAAAAGTTGTAAAGTTAGTTTATAGAGTTGATCATATTTATTGGTATAAAATCCTCAAAAATCTAACTCATATGTAGTCATGTTAAAAGCTATTGATTCGAAAACGTATTTATATTGTATATTATCTATACGGTTATATTAATTTAAAATAAAAGCTTAATAATTAATAATAAACTAAGCTGGCTTGTGTAATGGATTTAAGAGTATAATAGTTATAGAAATGTAAAATATTCTCTAAAAATGTTTTACTACGTAGCGTCCTTTAATTTGGAGTTAGAGAAACTGGAGGAGTGGCTTTATTGCATCAGAGACGTGTCACTTTGCTTGAAGCGGACTGGTCAACTTTCGGTTTGAGATCTCAGAACCAGAACATAACCTGACCCGGAGCAGGTTATCTGTGGTGCATGAGTTACTATGGGATGAAATCTGAGAAAAACCAAACCACTGTCATGGTACCTAAAACCCAGAGTTGGCGCAAACCAAAATAGAAATACCTGTTTTTGGGCTTGATGTAAATTATATCCTGATGTTTAATAAATTATTACAGCTTACTAGTAATTTTTAGGATTTCTTATAAATAATAATCGTGTTATTTGAATTAAATTGTGTTTTTTGGCTTTACAAAGTATGTTAGTGATGATTAATGTTCCATAAATTATTGCATCAATTAGATCAGATTTTGATGCCATAACTATCCATTTAATAATGAAATGTATCCTGAAATACTGCACAAATACAGTCCAGTGCGATGCTGAAACCAAACGCTTCCTAAATCACACATGAAACCAGGAGAACGAGGAGAGCTGCATTAAAGAGAACAGCTCTCCTCCTCTGAGAGTATTTCTGTTAAAGATTTATCAGAGTCCGGAGTAAATCAGGATCGAGATGCACAAGTGTGTGTCTGTTTTCTGTCTGTTTGACGGAAAGTATTCCCAGGACCAAAGGTTAAAACAACAGTATCGCTGTCCCATGAGAACGAACCTCTGAAGGGGTTTGTTCTATTCAGAAGGTCACAAGACAAAAGAGCAACTACAGTCTGTGTGATTTACTGGCTCGCTCAACAGTGAACGTGTTTGGTTTCAGTCGTTGTGGACTGCGGTGCTCGGCCCTCACACACACACACACAAGCGTCGCGGTCCATACTCTTCTCCCGGACGACTTCTGTCCACCCGCCAGTTCCCTGATTTACTGTGTTAATTACTATCCCTGTGATTCTGTCCTACAGCCGTGATGGAGGCCCTGCGGGAGCCAAGATGGAGCTCGGACTCACAGATGCCTTGCAGAAACACACGAGCATGTGAAGCTGCAGAACGTTTACAGCACAGACAGACAGATAGATGACGATCAGCTGTGATTGGGAATCAGTCTGAATTAACAATGTAGTGGTGTTAATGCGAAGACTAATTAGAAAAAGTAAACAACTCACAAACTTACATATAGCCGCTGTTAAAATGTCATGAAAACATGGAGATACGGGCCGGGGGTTGTGTCCCCAACACTTTTTGAGGCAAGTGTGATCACAATCTCTGGCTAAACATCATGCCGTGTATGTTTCATTCACACTCGAAGCTTTCGCACAGAAACTCCTAAACAATAGTAACTTATGAGGTGCCAGGAAAGCCCTAATGTGGACAAAAGCATCCAGCATCACTGTAGATGAAGCTGATTATAGAGCAGAAACATCCTTTGACTGATGAAACGGGAAAACAACACACAAATGTGACAATATATGGTTTTTAAGTATCAAAAACTGAAATTGCCATCACTTTTTTAGAGAGTAACGAATATTGTAGTGCATTACTTTTAAAGGTAACTTTCCCCAATACTGCTAACAATAGATAGAACAAATGATAGATAGAAAGAACAAACAAATAAATAATTGATATAGACCGATAGATAGAGTTTCATCAATCTGGAGTGTGTGTGTGTGTGTGTGTGTGTGTGTGTGTGAACTGATTTTCTCACCCATCCTCCTCTATGACACACACTCTCCTCTGTTACCACGGCAACCATCCCAGCACAGCCAGCTTTGCCATAGCAACAAGAACACGTGTGATACAGGCAGTCATCCAAGTTAATCTAATCACATCACTGTCTGAGCAGACAGAGAATCAGCATCTGGATTACGGCCCATCAGAGACCCAGTCATGTGACCCGCGTCCCAAATCACAGCTGTGCAGCTGTTTAGTCACTAGTGTTTATAGAGTGAACAGCTCAGGTCACAGCTGATGAATCAGTCTCCTCAGATATATGACCTAGAAAATTCATAATTAATACACTTTTGCCCAGACGTGTGTTATTATAAGCCTCTGTTCTATTCTATTCTTAGATTTGGAAATGTGGTGGCAGCTTCGGTCTCTCATACATTCGTACAATTGAAAAACGTCACATGGTGGGGGTTATAAAATATTTCCCAGAGTGCAGTGGGAGCGCCCACATGCAAATCTCTGATGTGACCAATAGCAGAGCTGCTAGAAGATTTCAGTGACGTCACAATAACAGAAGACTGGTGATGACATCACTGCATTAAAAAGACTGACTCATTATGTGGGTGTGCGTAAACACCCTAAAAATAACATCCAGACTGTGTGTGTGTGTGTGTGTGCGTGTGTGGACAGGATCCCTGTTGCCATAGTAACAGTCAGGCCTTTTAGTAAGTTCCAGCATCCCTGGATAATACATTTCACATCGTCACTATGTGCAGCGTCACCGTGGAGATGAAGAACGGTGTAGGTCAAAGCAGATTGTCCCACATTCACACAATCGAAGGGCAAAAGAATGTTTCAGGCCAAAGAAGGCAGAGACCGAACAAAATGATGACATTTTTAAAGTACATTTTTTAAGAGTTCTATTAAATCAGTATAAAGAATGCACAACAAAAAAAATAGATTTGCATACAAAGAAATGTTAAACATTAAAGAAATTAATACTTTTATTCAGCAAGGATGCATTAAAATTATCAAAAGTGACTTAAGGTATTTATGATATTACAAATGTTTCTACTTCAAATAAATGCTGTTCGATCAAAGAACGCTGAAAAATCAAATGTATCATGATTTCCACAAAAATATTGGACAGCACAACTTAATCAGAAATGTGTCTTGAGCATCAAATCTGCATATTATTATGATTTCTGAAGATCATGTGACACTGAAGACTGGAGTAATGATGCTGAAAATACAGCTCTGATCACAGAAATAAATTATATTTTAACAGATATTCACATAAAAACATTAAACTGTAAAAATGTGATATTTTGGATTAAATAAATGCAGTCTTAGTCAGCAGAAGAGACGTCTTTGAAAAAAATCTCACCCTAAAATTGATCAGTAGTATGTCAGTTTATTCAAAATGTAAGTTTAATTTCTTAAAGTATACATTTACATGATCCAAAATGTGAAAAACTGCAAATAAACAACAGCTGAATGGAGTCAAAGAGGTTTGAGCTGAATTCATTGCAGAAGACGTGTGTAAAGCAGGTAATGACAGCACTAAGATGTGTTTACATGTGTCCTAATATTACCTTGCCATCAAAAGAATAATTGACACATCAATAGAGCTGCTGCAGTGCTTTCCCTCGGGTAACAGTATAATGCATGTATGCTTGTTTCAAAGGATCGTGCAAAGCTACACAAATAAGAACGGCACAATGTCTGTTAATAAAATACCTCTCAAAGAGGATAATTATTTAATCAAGCAGTCCTTAATGATTAAATAGTCATGACGTGAGCAGGTCTAATGTCCATTACACTGGAGACAAACACTAAACACACTCGCTGCAGTGAAACGAGTGGTTTTCATGAATGGCAGGGTTTTGGTGTTGCATACGTTTTGCGTCAGATATAATTG
The DNA here is from genome assembly GCA_027564155.1 of Gymnocypris eckloni scoliostomus. Taxonomy (NCBI): domain Eukaryota; kingdom Metazoa; phylum Chordata; class Actinopteri; order Cypriniformes; family Cyprinidae; genus Gymnocypris; species Gymnocypris eckloni. The sequence goes on from CM050417.1 coordinate 1,514,671, forward strand.
CTTTCTCTTTTTTGTTGAAAATGACCAACAATATTCTTTCAAAAAGGAATAGTTTACTCGAATGAAAATTTGTAGAAAATGTGCTCACTTCGGAGTGTGGAACACGAATCTTTGTATTCAGATCGGAGCGGGTTCATGAATCTTTTGATTCAGATCGGAGCGGGTTCACGAATCTTTTGATTCAGATCGGAGCGGGTTCACGAATCTTTTGATTCAGATCGGAGCGGGTTCATGAATCTTTGGATTCAGATCGAGCGGTTCATGAATCTTTTGATTCGGATCGGAGCGGTTCACGAATCTTTGGCTTCAGATCGAGCGGGTTCACGAATCTTTGGATTCAGATCGGAGCGGGTTCACGAATCTTTGGCTTCAGATCGGAGCGGGTTCACGAATCTTTGGCTTCAGATCGGAGCGGGTTCACGAATCTTTGGCTTCAGATCGGAGCGGGTTCACGAATCTTTGGATTCAGATCGGAGCGGGTTCACGAATCTTTGATTCAGATCGGAGCGGGTTCACGAATCTTTGGATTCAGATCGGAGCGGGTTCACGAATCTTTGGATTCAGATCGAGCGGGTTCACGAATCTTTGATTCAGATCGAGCGGGTTCATGAATCTTTGATTCAGATCGGAGCGGGTTCACGAATCTTTGGATTCAGATCGAGCGGGTTCACGAATCTTTGGCTTCAGATCGAGCGGGTTCACGAATCTTTGGCTTCAGATCGAGCGGGTTCACAAATCTTTGGATTCAGATCGAGCGGGTTCACGAATCTTTGTATTCAGATCGGAGCGGGTTCACGAATCTTTGGATTCAGATCGGAGCGGGTTCACGAATCTTTGGATTCAGATCGGAGCGGGTTCACGAATCTTTGGATTCAGATCGGAGCGGGTTCACGAATCTTTGGATTCAGATCGGAGCGGGTTCACGAATCTTTGTATTCAGATCGGAGCGGGTTCATGAATCTTTGGATTCAGATCGGAGCGGGTTCATGAATCTTTGGATTCAGATCGGAGCGGGTTCACGAATCTTTGGATTCAGATCGGAGCGGGTTCACGAATCTTTGGATTCAGATCGGAACTGTTTGGACTCCCATTCTGAAGAGGTTAACTGATAGACTGGTCTGGATTAATTGTGATGTTTTATCAGTTGTTTGGACTCATTCTGAAGGCATCCATTCACTGCAGATGATCCATTGCTGAGCAAGTGATGTAATGCTGAGTTTTTCCAAATAGCCTGTACAAGAAAAACTCATCTACGGATGGCCTGCTGATGGGGAGTATTTTCAGCAAATGTTAATTTTTGGTTGAACTCCTTTAAACAGTTCATTCACACAGACAGAGTTTCATCAAACACACACACACACACACAAACACACACACACACACACACACACAGTCTCAGAATACTCCAGCGCCTCCCTCGCCTTTTAGCACAATCTGGTTTCCTCTTCGGCTCAAGATGCGCATCGATAATATAAAGGAGATATAGAGAAAGAGAGGGGTGTCGTAAATGCATGTTGTTTAAGAGCTGGTGTCTTGAAGATGCATCCGAGAGGTTGTTTTGTGCGGAGCCCAGAGGAAGATGTCACATTTCTGTCAGGAAGCGGTTAATCCAGTAATTCGATTTATTTTCTCCTCCATAAACCCGAGGGAGATAAACAGACACGTGTGCGAGGAGCTCTGATCTTTCTCAGGGATGAAAGTAGTTCAGTCAGAATCGAGAGCAGCGCGTGTGAAGGTTTATTACTGTATTCTGACCGAAGAGTTTTATTTCTTCAGCTGGAGGAAAAATACTCTTTCCGTTCATATTTTCCCATGAGAGTTTCAACAGAGGACCATCATGGGAAAATGAGACCGTGGGGTTTAGTATATCTAGAGACTTAAACATATTATAACATGTTTGTATATTATATATATTTTATACACACACAATTGTATTATAAACATTTGTTTTTTAAAATCCCTTTTTAATTGTTTCTAAAAGCAGTATTATAGTATTTTTGTATTAAGTACTCAAATAATATTTAGAATTAGTTGAAATTATTTCAAGTAATTCTAGAATGTCATTTTTATATTTTAAATTATTTAATTTAATATATTATAATACAAATTATCTTAGAAATATGATAAAATGTACAATTTGTGTATTAAATAAATAAAAGGAAATGTTAAGCCATTTTGTTCTGGAAGCATGGATATGTTACAAACAAACACAAGAGTTCTTCAAGTCCAAACCCTCGAAGATGGATTAGTCAAACTGTTACCAAAACTCATCAGTTTCAGAAATCTGCTGGAAAGACAAGTCTCAGCAAACGTTCATCAACACCATAACGTTCCTCCCACTGGCTCTCTGATTGGAAAGTAATTGACTCAACAAACAGAGACCCTGAAACAAACTACAGCACCATTAGAGCTAACAGAACCGCAGAAATGATTGTCTCAGACAGGTTTCCCCAAACTACAGCACCATTAGTGCAAACAGAACCGCAGAAATTATTGTCTCAGACAGGTTTCCCCAAACTACAGCATCATTAGAGCCAACAGAACCGCAGAAATTATTGTCTCAGACAGGTTTCCCCAAACTACAGCACCATTAGAACAAACAGAACAGAAATGATTGTCTCAGAGGTTTAAACTACAGCACCATTAGAGCTAACAAACCGAAGAAATTACTGTCTCAGACAGGTTTCAAACTACAGCACCATTAGAGCTAACAGAACCGCAGAAATGATTGGCTCAGACAGGTTTCCCAAACTACAGCATCATTAGAGCAAACAGAACCTAAATGATTGTCAGACAGGTTTCCTAAACTACAGCACCATTAGAGCTAACAGAACCGCTTAGAAATGATTGTCCCAACAGGTTTAAACTACAGCATCATTAGAGCAAACAGAACAGCAGAAATGATTGTCTCAGACAGGTTTCAAACAACAGCACCATTAGAGCCAACAGAACTGCATGAAATTATTGTCTCAGACAGGTTTCCCAAACTACAGCACCATTAGAGCAAACAGAACATGAAATGATTGTCTCAGACATTTCCCCAAACTACAGCACCATTAGAGCTAACAGAACCAGAAATGATTGTCTCAGACAATTTCAAACTACAGCACCATTAGAGCTAACAGAACACGTAAAATGATTGTCTCAGACAGGTTTCCCAAACTACAGCACCATTAGAGCTAACAGAACCGCAGAAATGATTGTCTCAGACAGGTTTCCCAAACTACAGCACCATTAGAGCTAACAACCGCAGAAATTATTGTCTCAGACAGGTTTCAAACTACAGCACCATTAGTGCTAACAGAACCAAAATGATGGTCTCAGACAGGTTTAAATACATCATTAGTGAAACAGAACCGAGAAATGATTGTCTCAGACAGGTTTAAACTACAACACCATTAGAGCTAACAAAACAAGAAATGATTGTCCCAGACAGGTTTCCCCAACCACAGCATCATTAGAGCAAACAGAACAGAAATGATTGTCTCAGACAGGTTTCTCCAAACTACAGCACCATTAGAGCTAACAGAATACAAGCAGAAATGATTGTCTCAGACAGGTTTTAAAATACAGCACCATTAGAGCCAACAGAACACATTATAGAAATGATTGTCCGAGACAGGTTTCCCAAACTACAGCATCATTAGAGCCAACAGAACCGCAGAAATGATTGTCTCAGACAGGTTTCTCCAAACTACAACACCATTAGAGCTAACAGAAATTACATTTCACTTCTAATTATACCCTGTATAACTATTATGTGACAAATAAAGAAACCTTGAACCTTGAACCTTGAACAGAACCGCATAAATGATTGTCCCAGACAGGTTTCCTCAAACTACAGCACCATTAGAGCTAACAGAACCGCAGAAATGATTGTCTCAGACAGGTTTCCCCAAACTACAGCACCATTAGAGCTAACAGAACCGAAGAAATTACTGTCTCAGACAGGTTTCCCCAAACTACAGCACCATTAGAGCTAACAGAACCGCAGAAATGATTGTCTCAGACAGGTTTCCCCAAACTACAGCACCATTAGAGCAAACAGAACCGCAGAAATGATTGTCTCAGACAGGTTTCCCCAAACTACAGCACCATTAGAGCAAACAGAACCGCAGAAATGATTGTCTCAGACAGGTTTCCCCAAACTACAGCACCATTAGAGCCAACAGAACCGCAGAAATGATTGTCTCAGACAGGTTTCCCAAACTACAGCACCATTAGAGCTAACAGAACCGCAGAAATGATTGTCTCAGACAGGTTTCCCCAAACTACAGCATCATTAGAGCAAACAGAACCGCAGAAATGATTGTCTCAGACAGGTTTCTCCAAACTACAGCACCATTAGAGCTAACAGAACCGCAGAAATGATTGTCTCAGACAGGTTTTCCCAAAATACAGCACCATTAGAGCTAACAGAACCGCAGAAATGATTGTCTCAGACAGGTTTCCCACAGTCAAATCCATACCATCCAACCAATATGAATTAAGTCAAGCCCAGAGCTACATGTGTATCAGTGTTTGTTACATCACCTGCTGCTTTCAAACACATGCCTTCAATCTCCTGTTCAATCTCAATCAGTGTTAATGGTTCCCCAAAGCTACATTGCTGTCCTGGTGTGGCCAACAAGCAGTGACAAGGCCACTTCTCACCTCTTGGCCTCTATCAACACAATCTCACTTTGTATGAATTCACACAGAATATTTGCATATGCAAACCAAACTACACACGCTGAAAATGATTGTCTCAGACAGGTTTCCCCAAACTACAGCACCATTAGAGCCAAATCAACAGAACCCAGAAATGATTTGTCTCAGTAGTAGATCACTGCATGTTAACTAAAATAATCAAATCAATTCACTTTGATATCTAGGTGTGTATGTTCATGCTAATGCCAAACTACAGCACCATTAGAAAACAGAACAACTTTAAATGATATTTACATCTGTTCGACAGGTTTACCCAAACTACAGCACCATTAGAGCAAAAAGAAAATAATATTGTCTCAGACAGGTTTCCCCAAACTACAGCACCATTAGAGAATATAAAAGAAACTGATTGTCTAGACAGGTTTATAAACAGCACCATTAGAATTATTATAGTATCTATAACCGCAGAATGATTGTCTCATGTCACTTTTGCTCACCAAAAGGCACCATTAGAGCAAACAGAACACATGAAATATATTAAAATATAATTTAGACAGGTTTCCCCAAACTACAGCCAGTCTTCAGTGTCACATGATCTTCAGAAATCATAATAGAAATGATTGTCTCAGACACTGATTATTATCCGTTAAAACAGTTGCTCAGTGTTTTTGTATAAAATGTGATACATTGTATTTTTCAGGATCCACAGATGAATAAGTCAAGAACTCATTTATTTTAAACATAAATCTTTTATTACATAAATGTCTTTCCTGTCACTTTTGATCAATTTAATCATCCTGCTGAATGTATTAATTTCTAAACTTGAACAGTATCAATTCTTTACAGAGCATGATAACGCTATTCTCTGTTTAATGGGCAATTCTTGTGTTGTTGCATTGAATAATTAGCTTATGTGTCATATTTTTATTCTAGAAAAACATCCATTTAAAGAGAGCACTAAACAACAGTCTGACACCATACTTCCATGGATCACCTCTTGGCATCCTGATCAACACAATGACTCACGCTCATGTATCTTGAATCAAATGTGACCTGAAACATGTGCACACACACACACACACACACACACACACACACAGACTGCTCACACACACACACACACACACACACACACAAAAATAATTAAATCAATTCACACATCTGATATCTACAGGTGTGATTTCTGCATGCACATAGTAGATCACTGATTTACACGTTTTTCCTTCAATATCACATTTGAATTGTTAAATGGTGTGAGAATTTCATTGAGAACTAATTTAAAGTTTTGCATGACGCATCACATTTACATAAAATAATTATTAATCTACACTTTAAAGTGCATTATAATCTAGATATTACAAATTTAAACAAAAAATAGTTTTGTACTTTCACGGCATTAATTTGCATAAGCCTGACAGATTTTTTTCAAAGTGGCTGTTGATGTTTACAGAAAAAAAACAACAAATTTAAAACACTGTACTTGATTATAAGTTGACTAAATAGAATAGTTCAGCCAAAAATTGTCTGCTGTCACTTTTGCTCACCAAAAGGCAGCATTTATTTGATCAAAAATAGTTTGTTTCTCATGTTGTAATATATATATTCAATTATAATTACTCAGCTGTATGCTCTCAGTGAATGTGTCACATGATCTTCAGAAATCATAATAATATACTGATTTACTGCTCAAGAAACATTTCTGATTATTATCAATGTTAAAACAGTTGCTCAGTGTTTTTGTATAAAATGTGATACATTGTATTTTTCAGGATCCACAGATGAATAAGTTCAAAAGAACTCTATTTATTTTAAACATAAATCTTTTATTACATAAATGTCTTTCCTGTCACTTTTGATCAATTTAATGCATCCTTGCTGAATAAAAGTATTAATTTCTAAACTTGAACAGTATCTATATTCTTTACAGAGCATGATAACGCTATTCTCTCGTTTAATGAAAAAGGCAATTCTTGTGTTGTTGCATTGAATAATTAGTCATATGTGTCGTATTTTTATTCTAGAAAAACATCCATTTAAAGAGAGCACTAAACAACAGTCTGACACCATAAAACTTCCATGAATCAATTTTATTGGCATCCTGATAAAAATGACTGACACGCCAGGATGTGATCTTGAATCAAATGTGACTGAAATTAATGATGACACACACACACACACACACACACACACGACCCGTTTCACACATCTGCCATCTACAGCATGTGATTTCTGCTGCATAAAAGTGTCCTGATTTACACGTTTTTCCTTCAGTATCACATATGAATTGTTAAATGGTGACTGAGAATGGATTATTGAGAACTAATATGAAGTTTTGCATGACGATCACATTTACATACAAATAATTATTAATCTACACGGTTCCCAAAGTGCATCTATAATCTAGATCCAGTACAAATTTACTGAACCAAAAATAGTTGTGTACCTTTCAAGGCATTTAATTTGCATCAAGCCTGACAGACATTTTTTTCAAAGTGTTTTTGAAGCATTGCTTCGACAGAAAACAACAACAACAACAAAAAAACACTGTATTGCAAATTATGTTGACTAAAAGAATAGTTCAGCCAAAAATTGAAATCTGCTGATAATTTACTCAACCACAGGCCATCAAAGATGTAGATGAGTTTGTTTCTCATCAGGGTTGTAGAAATGTGTCTCTGCATCAGTGTCTCAGCAATGGATGCTCTGCAGTGAATGGGTGCCGTCAGAATGAGAGTCTGATAAAAACATCACAATAATCCACACCACACCAGTCCATCAGTTAACATCTGGAGAAGACACAAGCTGCTTCCAGCTAAAATATGAGTCCATGATCCATAATATTGCTTCCTCCAGTGAAAAATCATCTGGTCTGAATCAGGAGAGAAATCTGCACAAAACAAGCTGCATTTACAACAGACAATTTTTATCTTCTCAAGATATTAACTGGATTACTTGTGGATTATTAATTGCCTGAGGGTGAATTAATGTTCATTTTTGGGTCAATTATTCCTTTAGGTTATATATATATTCTGCACTTTCTTTTCTGCTACGAATATGGGAGCCAAAATAAAAACATGCCGCAGATGTGAGAAGTGCAAAACAGCCTCAGCCTTTACACAAATTCACACACAAACTGGAGGCCAAACACACATACACACAATCTTACAGCGGTTAATGGTAGAACACACACACACACACACACACACACACACACACACACACACACACACACACACACACACACACACACACACACACACACACACACACACACACACACAAATTTAACAGTGGTTAATGGCGGCGTTTAAAATGGCAGAGATAAATGCATGTTTGTGGTGTGTGTGTGTGTGTTCATGTATGTGTATGCGAGGTAAAGGCACCAAAGTTATGCATGTTAAATCTATTACCTGCAATGCAGCAAGAAATGTATTTGTTTACACGAGTTTACTGTAGTATTTGCATCTGTACACCATGAAAGTTTGGCTATGGCGTTGAGCAGAAGGCTTTATTTTAAATATATATCTATATATCTGTTTTTATTGTATTTTCAGAACACAATTATCCATGGCTCCTTTAAAGGGCGGGGCCAGGGGCGTGTCCTCTCCGCCCCCTCCGTGTCACGCCTCTGGGGTGACGCTCCGTTGAGAGGCGGGGCCACCAGTTGCCACAGGCAACACTAGTCTACAGGATGTGATGTCATAGCGAATGGGCGGGGCCGTCTCAGAGGCTAGTCTCCCGTAGAAACATGGTCCCAATGTCATAGGACACTTTCCGGATGGGGGCGGAGCGAGTGCTGGTGAGAGAGGCGTGGCTCGGGGTTTTTCCCGCCTCCAGGAAATAGCAGATTCCCGGGATCTCTTTGGGGAAGTTGTCGGGAAGCTCCTGTGGGAGTGTGTGTGTGATGTGAGAGCTGAACACGCAGATCGCAGGAATCTGAGGAAAATAAATGGAAAGGAATTAAATACACAAGACCTCGCTCTGACAAAAACTCAGAGTAAAATCAAAATAGAAATAAGTAAATCAAGTTTTTTTTATTTTTAAAATGCTAAAAGCTTTCTGTAAGGTTTAGTCTATTGCAGGGATTCCCAAACCACTCTGACATAAAATATGTTCTTGAAGTATATTTTAAGTTAATATTTATATAATTCAAGTGCCTAATTATAACAAAATTGTTTTTAGAATCTTTTTATATTATGATGGTTTTATTATACATTTAACTATAAAAATCAAGACAAAATTAGGTTTTGTAATTCTACATTTGTATGTTAAAGTAAAAAAATACATTTTTTTGCAGGATTATATAAGTTAGTCTATCTTAAGTTAGTATTTCAATAATTCAATAAAGCTTATATTATAATTATTATTATTAATAGTTTTATATCACTAATATTGTATACTATGTTCGAGACAAATCAAGACAAAATATATTATTAAATAATTATAATAAATTGTTAATATTTCAATAATTCATTAAAATGTGTTATTGTTATAAAATTGTTTTTATAATTTATTTATAATACTTCTAACTATAAAATCAAGACAAAAATATATGATTATTTTTTAATAATTATAATACAGGTAATATTTGACAAATATAAAATCAAGCATTGGTTTTAGAAAACTGAAATGAGAAATTAAATCTGGTTCTGGTCACAAATCTGGTCAAATCCTAAAAATGCATGTCCCCAAAAATATTGGAGATAATATAAATGTGAAAATAAAGTGATTCTGGTGCCTGCTTTGTTAGATTTTATTTCTATTTATTGTGCAGTCCTATTTAATTTACTGTAATTCAACACTTGATTTAAATATTTACCAGCTATTAAACAATTCACAAACCCCTGAAAATCTCATAGTACTTATAATGAGATGCATATACAGACAATTTAGACATGTAAATGTGTGTGTGTGTGTGTGTGTGTGAGAGAGAGCAGATCTTCAGAGCTATGTGTGTGTGTGTGTGTGTGTGTGTGTGTGTTTCTCTGTGTGTGAGTGTGTGTGTGTGTGTGTGTGCATGTTTATGTGGTTTATGAGGACACAAATTTGTATAATGACATGGGTATGACATAGGTATTACAAGGAGAAGGTGATTTATGAGAACATTTTCAGTGTCCCCATAATTTAAAAGCAACTTATAAATCATACAGAGTGAGTTTTTGAGGGAAAGTAGAAATGCACCGTCTCCAGTGAGGGCTAAGTTTAGGTGTAGGGTAGGTGTAGGGCAATAGCACATACAGCTTGTACAGTATAAAAACCATTACGCCTATGGAGAGTCCCCGTAAACCATAAAAACCAACATGTGTGTGTGTGTGTGTGTGTGAGACGTGTGTTTGTGTGTGTGTGTGTGTGTGTGTGTGAGAGAGAGCAGATCTTCAGAGCTGTGTGTGTGTGTGTGTGTGTGTGTGTGTGTGAGAGAGAGCAGATCTTCAGAGCTATGTGTGTGTGTGTGTGTGTGTGTGTGTGTGTGTGTGTGTGAGAGAGAGCAGATCTTCAGAGCTGCACTTGACTGCAGAGTATCGTCCTTGACGATCTCGACTGAAGCAGGTTGCCATAGAAACAGGTGTGACCGTCTTCACTGCAGCAGAGTTACACATCAGCTGAGAAACGCTGGTGTGTGTGTGTGTTCACTCACTGGTATGTAGTAGGGCTGACGTTGATGCAGCGCGGGTGACTGCCCGACTCAAACTTGCTGGCCAGCGTGACGTTGTTTCCGAACAGACAGTAGCGTGGCATCTTCACACCGACGACTCCAGCCAGCACTGAGCCCGAGTGGATCCCGATCCTCAGCTACACACAGAGAAGAGATAATACAGAGAGATCGCGTCACAGTAATAAACATGAAAAACACCCGATCCTCAGCTACACACAGAGAAGAGATAATACAGAGAGATCGCGTCACAGTAATAAACATGAATTCATGCATATTACAGTATTAGTACGCATAGCAACATCTCTATTGGATTTACATGCGTTCTTTAATTTGCCGCAGTGCATTCTGGGATTGCCTTATGGCTAACACAAGATATCTTTTAAGGCGGAATCATTTCACAGCATCTCTTTTCAAACAGCTTTTGTGCCTCAGATGCTTTAAAATCTATCAAGCTTTGTAAGAGAGCTAATATGTGGATCTGAGCCTAGCTAACGAACCACACGCATCACCATAGCAACTCTAGAGAAGAGCCAATACTGTGAAGAGTGCAAGAAACACACACAACGAGTGCTGAAAAGAATTCACGAGCGTCTGTGACTGACAGCTGTCAATCAAACTCAGGGCAGAGCAGCACCGATCGCACTTCTTATCTGCTTAATCGATTTAATGTCAATGGAGATGTTAGGTTAGGCTATTGTTGGAATAGTAGTTCACCCAAAAATGACAATTTGGAAGATTTGGAGAAATGTAGCATCACATCATTTGCTTACCAATGGATCCACTGCAGTGAATGGGTGCCGTCAGAAAACATCTTCACAATGTCTTCACAAGACATTAACTGATGGACTTGATTGGTGTGGATTATTGTGATGTTTTTATCAGCTGTTCATTCTGACGGCACCCATTCACTGCAGAGACAGTTTGTGAGCAAGTGATCTCAGATGGGCTGAGAAGTAAACGTCCAGCATTTGTTCTTTTCTGGATGAACTGTTCCTCGAGTGACACGAGAATCACACACACAGCTGTAAGCAGCACAGAGGTGGTGATCACCGTTACGGGATCTGACCTGGACTGCTCATAAACAGCGGTGTCATGGAAAGGGCATCTTATTACTGCTGTTCTCGAGTCATAGAGTCCACAAACATACACACTACACACTCACATTTAATGATGATGCACGGTGGCCCACGGCGACGACCCTGATATTATTCATGGCCTTGTTGTCACGGTGACAGTGCTGTCAATCACACAACAGACTAGACTATAACAGTCTCTCAGGAATACTAATGTGTGCACCTGTTATTGTGCTCTCACTGATGTACTATTATAGTTTTCCTTAATATTTTGAATTAGGTTTTATTTTTTCTGTATTTTTACGTTTATTAAATCAGTAGTTTTTTTCATTTTTACTAGTTTTTTAAAATATGTCTTTTTGTACTACTATAGTTTTTCTTACATCTTATGTATTAGTTATAGTTAGTATTTCAAGTTAAATTAAAAATTAGTAGTTATTTGTAAAGTTTACTAACAATGTCTGAGTGAAAATTCTTTCAAAGTAAATCCTACACCAATTTATTTTTCCAGTGTAGCTAAAATAAAATAAAATATACAAATGTTTCATTTCAGGAAATGTTTTTGCTTTTTTTCTGTGGTTTTAGTTTTACTTTATACATACTTTTAATTTACATTTCATTTGCAGAGGTCACAAACTTTTAGTTTTATTAAACAAACACAATCATTGCAGTAAGCATTTCAATACATATGTGACACAACATGCTCAGAGACGCTTCTAAACACACACACACACACACACACACACACACACACAGACACACACACACACACACACAGATACACACACACACACACACACACACAGACACACACACACACACACACACACACACACACACACACACACAGATACACACACCGATACACACACACACAGATACACACACACACCGATACACACACGATACACACACCGATACACACACCGATACACACACACACACACACACACACACACACACACACACACACACACACACACACACAGACACAGACACAGACAGATACATACACACACACACACACACACACACACACACACAGATACACACACACACACACACACACACACACACAGATACAGAGACGCACGCACGCACACACACACAGATACAAACACACACACAGACACAGAGACACACAGACACACACACACACGCCTCTCAGACGCAGCGATTGGCTCGTTGACTCTCTAAATGGGAGAAAACAGCAACAATCTAACAATCAATTAGCGGCAAGCACTTGGAGTGTTCCGCTGTCTCCATGGCGACCAGATTCCACGCTCTCGCTCTCTCTCGATGGAGCTGTTAAACACAAGATCCTTAACACAACCCCACACACGAGTGTCTCGCTGCGAGCAACATTAAACCGCCGCTCCACCATCAACGCAACGAACAAAAGCTACAGACAAACACATCTTGCTGGTTGAGTTTGAATAGGATTCAAATCCCTGAATGCACACCAGCTCTGTTACATTTTGATCACATGACCGCCATCGTTGTTTCATTTAGCAAGAGGTGTGCAGTCATCAGAAATGTTACATATAATTCTAATATATTTATTTAATATGTATTTATTTTATATATAATTATTTATTTAATATAAATGTATTTTTTTGTACAATTTTTAAAATTTTCTTATTAATATATTTTTTATATATATTTTTAAATTTGCTATTTTAATACAACATAATGCCTAAATATTGGCTGTTTGATCAAATAATCAGTCAAGAAAGAAGTCAAGACGAATGATCAAATTTAAGTGCATTGCATTCTGGGATACAGTATCCCGCCCCGTGTGAGCTTTGAAAATATTATATTGCAAATAAGTAGCAGTAGGCATCTTAATGGAAAATTGCAGGCTATACAGCAAAAAAGATAGTACTGTAGTTCCAAACAAAAGCTCTAACTCACCTTGATTGGCTTCCCGTCGGGCGTCAGCACTTCCTCCGACAGCTCCATCATCTTCAGCGCCATGAGCGCGATTGGTTTAGCATGACTGTCAATCTTCCTGTGGAGCCCACCTGCCACGCAGTACGCGTCGCCGATCGTCTCGATCTGTGGAGAAGAGAGCGTTTACTGTATTTCTGTAAGCAACAATCCAGAATGACTTATTATTTAATATCTGATGAGGATGTTACATCATCTTGTTTCACGCACGCGCGCGCACACACACATACACAGATGCACACACACACACACACACACACGCACAAACACGCACGCACACACACGCACGCACACACAGATGCACACACACACACACACACACACGAGTGCAGATTTAGGCTCTTGACGCTCACAGGCGGCTGCAGTCAGAATATAAACGCTCTCTGATGAATAACACTTAACACAAAGCAGGTGAGGGACACATGAATATGAATCTGTGTCTCTCGAGACGCACTGATGCCAGCACAGCAGACCGCATTTACATACAGCCTTCAGAAACACACAAACCGTGTGTGTGTGTGTGTGTGTGTGTGTGTGTGTGTGTGTGTGAGAGGATCAGAGCTGGCATCAGCAGTTCACACACACAGTCACGCACACTCACACACACACACACACACACACGCACTCACGCACGCACACACGCACGCACACACACGCACACACTTTTATTTGTGGTAATGGAGGGCCGCCGTTTATAATGCCAATTTATTGACATAAACTCACTAAGTGCCTTTTCATTGAACACATTGGTCCACACGGTCTGTGTGTGTGTGTGTGTGTGTGCATTTAAAGATCAGCTTGTAAAGTTAAAAGCTTTTAAATGCTGTTGGCCATTCAGAACAGTACTTTAATATAGTGCAGTATATTTAAACCAGTCAAGAACATTTCACGGTCATATCACACAAAATCAAAGTAGTTTAAGAAAATTTGTTAAAATAGACTTCATGTAAAAAATAGATTTAAAATATGTGACCTCTGCTGGCAAAATGAGTCACAATGAGCAAAAAGTAGTTATTTTTTGTTATCACAATATCCATGAAAAGACCTTCAAAATGAAGTATGATCGAGAAATGACTTCATCCGTTTGAAGCCCAAAGCAAAATCACCAAGCAACGTTGCATATATCGGTTCTGTATATCGGTTACATAAACGTACAAATAATTGGTATCGGTTCTAAAAAATCAATATCGGTCGATCACTAATCGCTTTACCTTATAGACGTCCAGGATGCCGCACTGGTAGTCGAAGCGCGTGTACAGCTCGTTCAGCATGCTGATGACCTGCATCGGCGTGCACTGCGCGCACACGGCCGTGAAGCCCACGATGTCAGAGAACAGCATGGTGACGTCATCAAACTTCTTGGCCTGAACCAGAAGGCCTTGCCAGAGTCTCTGAGCCACATCGCCGGGAAAGATGGAGTAGAGCAGGTCGACGGTTCTGTGCTTCTCCTCCTCTAAAGCCTGGTGGGTTTTCTCCAGGGTGGCTTTGAGTTTATCCATGCGCTTCTTCAGCCCGTCCTGAGCTTTGGCCTGTTCTCCAACCTACAGAAACGATCAGATAAGAACAACCTCCAGTAGTGTTCTCTCTGCATTATTATAAACTATTAGAGTACTCAATATTTTTAATTAGATAAATTTTTCATATTTTCAGTTTTCATTTAAAAAAATATTATTTTATGTATTTTTTGTCATTTTAATGAATTCTAAAAAATATTTATATTTAGCTTTCAATTATTTTTATTTCAGTATACGTTTTAGACATTTTAATGTAAATAAAATAAAGCTAAATATAAATATTTAAATATTATAAAACCAAAATGATAATATGATGTATTGTTTATAAACTATTAGAGTACTCAATATTTTTATTATCTTTTATTTTCATATTTTCAGTTTTCATTTACATTTTTGTTATTTTTATGAATTCTAAAAATATTTCTATTTAGCTTTCATTTATTTTTATTTCAGTATAAGTTTTAGACATTTTAATGTAAATAAAATAAAGCTAAATATACATATTATAAAACCAAAATGATAATTATAAAGCCAAAACTAATTCAAAATGACATAATTTTTCTATTTATATTCAACTTTAATTTATTTTTATTTTACTAAAACTTTAGTTAATGTTATGTATATAAAGTATATGTATTATTCTATTAATTACAAAAACTAAAACTGAAATAAAAATGAAGATAAATATAAAGAAAACTTTTTAATATTTATTTTTAGCTTTATATTTAATTCAGTTTCATTTTTTATTTTATGTCAATAAAAATATATCAAAGTAAATGTAAAATATAAATAAAAAAACTGAAACTAATAAAAATTACAGTTTTACTATTTCTATTTCACATCAATTCATTTTTAGTATTTTTAGTACTTCAATTTCAGCTAATTAAAAAAAGCTATTTTTAATGTAAAGTTTTTAATCTAATATTTTTATTTCAGCTTTATGTTAATTATTGATTTTTTATATAATTTTAGATTTACACTGACACATTTATTTTGTAAAGTTGTAAATAAAACGTGCATAGTTTATAATTATTGGGGTATGTTTAATGAGAAAATATGTTTCACAAGAAAACACAATTTAAGCGTTCATATTGCAAAATTTCACTTTTATTAAATCGATATGTTGCTTGCCGTTTGCAATGAATTGTGAAATCTCCTAATTAATTAATAATCCTGTTAATTATTTCTACAACATCCAAAACCAGAAATATCATTTTCATAAGCGATGAGAGGCAGCTTTTATCATAATTAAGGGGTGTAATAAAGTATGATATGAAGTCAAAACAATAATTAATTACATTTATTAATACTAATATAAATTGTTTTTCCATGAAGTAACAATTCATTATCCAAACTCTTTTCTGTTTAAGGCAAACTCATTGAAAATGTAATGATGTTGGATTGACACACCCACCAGAATGACATCACGTGTGGCGTCATGAATAGGGATGTCAGACAGATGTAAGCCCCGCCCCATGAGCTCCTCCAGCCTATCGACACGCGGCGAGCCCAGGAACATGATGGAGTTAGATTCTGGGAGGTGAAGCATCTGACCTTTGAGCTCCATCACCTGAAACCACACACACACACACACACACACACACACAGAGAGAGACGAACGTAAAGCACTGAAATGGAAAAGCAAATATGCATAACATATTACAAATTCAATTTATTGGTCAGGAATTCATATTAATGCAATAACCCCGGCGTGTGTGTGTTGCCATGAAGACGCACTCGCATGAATATGTTTACATGCTTGTCAAGAAGAACAACAAAGCATATCGGATTTTAGCATCATCCATTTCAAACACACACACACACACACACACACACACACACACACACACACACACACACACACACACACACAGACACACAGAGACACACACACACACACACAGACACAGAGACACACACACACACACACACACACACACAGACACAGAGACACACACACACACACACACACACACACACACAGAGACACACACACACAGACACACACACACACACACACACACACACACACACACACACACACACACACACACACACACACACACAGACACACACACACACAGACACAGACACGATCTCATCACATCACTCGAGGAGAGAGAGATTTAGTGAGAGAGGCTGTTCTTTTATTAGGATTCGGTTGCTATGGTGGAATTATGGAGCAAGTATTCAATGTTCTCTACATGTTTTATTAGAATATCCCTAGAATATGCGATGAATCCACGTTTGTTAGGAGAATGCATTTTATTTCAGTGTGTAACTCATCTGCTAGAGTTTGTGCTCCAGACATGAAGGATTCATCAAATCATGCTACTTTAAGTGATCAGATGACCCATTTTCATCTGCTGGACCAGAAAACATATATATATATATATTTATAAACAGACCAGAAGATCACAGTGATTTGAAAATGTAGGACTTTTATTTTGTTTTACTTGAACCAGAAAAAAAACACACCCAGCAACCATTAAAAACTCCCCAGCCACCACCTAGCAACGCCTAGCGTTGTATTGTATACCAATACAATATATGTAGACATCTAAAAACATTACATTTTAGTAAAGTTGTTGATGTTTTGTTATTCTTATTAGTTTTTATTTTTCTAAATATTTCTATTTAGCTTTACTTTTAAGCAAATTTCTGTAAATGAAGAAATACACTGGTTAAAAATAAATGTAAAAACTAATGCAAATGACAAAACATACGCACGCACGCGCACACACACACACACACACACACACACACTCATTTCCTGCATTGATTTATTTTTATTTCAGTCATTTCGTTTTAGTAATTTTAGTACTTGAACTTAAACCTCTTTCAGAGGATGCTGCAAAGCGTGCGCTCATCACGGCCTGCGGCTCGTTACGTAACAGGACAGAGATATCGAACTCACACACCGTCTGCTTGTTCACACGCTCCAAAGAAGGAAAAATAACATTTCAGGTGTGAACGGAAAGTTCATTACGATGAAGTGTGTGTATATTTACGAAAATACATGTGTGTGTTTCTTCACCTCGGTCCCGGCTGTATCGATGTATTATACAGAGATGGAGAGTTCTGCTTAAATAATGCAGTGTGCGGCACGAGCCTGGGCCATGTGTGTGTGTGTGTGTGTGTGTGTGTGTGTGAGAGAGACTGTACACTTCTGTACTCAGTCTCTGAAACTTCCCTGTTTCTATGGCGATAACATGACTGTGAACCCGAACCTTTGCACAATCATCCAGCAGATGCACATACTTGTATACCATACAGTTCTGCTTTCATGATTCAAGTGTTCATGTCTACACACACACACACACACACACACACACACATATCTCTTAGAGGTCTCCATGGCAACCTTGTAAATTAGTACATTTCCAATTCACAGTGACACACCTCTAAATGCCTGGTGTGTGTGTGTGTGTGTGTGTGTGTGTGTGTGTGTGTGTGTGTGTATTTGTGTGTATTAGACACACTTGTATATAAATATCATAGTTAATATTGTTATTGTTAAGTAAAACTATAAAATACTAAAAAATAAATAAAAATGAAATAAAATCTGAAACAAAATTAAATAAAATATAAAAACCTTTTTTAGCTAGTTGCCAAGGCATTATTTATATTATTATTTTCATTATTTTCATTTAGTTTACCTTGATGTACTAAAAAACTAAAACGGAAGAGAGAACTATTTAGAAAACAAAAAAACTATAAAAATAAAAAACAACAAAATTACTAAAACATAAAATTACATTTAAAAAGAAAGCAAAATTGAAAACGAAAACTCAAAATATTAAAGAAACCTATTAAAGTATCTCAATTATACTAAAATAACACGGAACAGAAACATTGGAAAAAGCACAAAAATACTGAAACTTAAATTAAAATGAAATATATAAAAATAAAAGCTAGTTCAAACTATTAATAAATATAATAATCATATATAAATAATACTACAATAACACTTTTCAAGGTTGACGTAGTTCTAGTTTCACATCAACATGCTGCAACAATTGAGTGACTTTATAAGAATAGGTTAGAGATACTGCTGTCTTTACTAACCACAGTACTAACCTCAACCCACACTCAGAGTAACTACTAACCACAGTACTAACCTCAACCCACACTCAGAGTAACTACTAACCACAGTACTAACCTCAACCCACACTCAGAGTAACTACTAACCACAGTACTAACCTCAACCCACACTCAGAGTAACTACTAACCACAGTACTAACCTCAACCCACACTCAGAGTAACTACTAACCACAGTACTAACCTCAACCCACACTCAGGTAACTACTAACCACAGTACTAACCTCAACCCACACTCAGAGTAAATACTAACCACAGTACTAACCTCAACCCACACTCAGAGTAACTACTAACCACAGTACTAACCTCAACCCACACTCAGAGTAACTACTAACCACAGTACTAACCTCAACCCACACTCAGAGTAACTACTAACCACAGTACTAACCTCAACCCACACTCAGGTAACTACTAACCCCAGTACTAACCTCAACCCACACTCAGAGTAACTACTAACCACAGTACTAACCTCAACCCACACTCAGAGTAACTACTAACCACAGTACTAACCTCAACACACACTCAGAGTAACTACTAACCCCAGTACTAACCTCAACCCACACTCAGAGTAACTACTAACCACAGTACTAACATCAACACACACTCAGAGTAACTACTAACCACAGTACTAACATCAACACACACTCAGAGTAACTACTAACCACAGTACTAACCTCAACCCACACTCAGAGTAACTACTAACCACAGTACTAACCTCAACCCACACTCAGAGTAACTACTAACCACAGTACTAACATCAACACACACTCAGAGTAACTACTAACCACAGTACTAACCTCAACCCACACTCAGAGTAACTACTAACCCCAGTACTAACCTCAACCCACACTTAGAGTTACAACTAACCACAGTACTAACCTTAACACACACTCAGAATAACTACTAACCCAAGTACTAACCTCAACCTACACTCAGAGTAACTACTAACCCCAGTACTAACCTCAACCCACACTCAGAGTTACAACTAACCACAGTACTAACCTCAACACACACTCAGAGTAACTACTAACCCCAGTACTAACCTCAACCTACACTCAGAGTAACTACTAACCCCAGTACTAACCTCAACCCACACTCAGAGTTACAACTAACCACAGTACTAACCTCAACAGGTTACAGCTAACACAGTACTAACCTCAACACACTCAGGTAACTACTAACCACAGTACTAACCTCAAGCCCACACTCAGGTAACTACTAACCTCAGCCCACACTCAGGTAACTACTAACCACTTACTAACCTCAACACACACTCAGGTAACTAACCCTAACCTCAGTAACTACTACAGTACTAACCTCAGCCCACTCAGGTAACTACTAACCCCAGTACTAACCTCAACACACACTCAGGTTAACTACTAACCCCAGTACTAACCTCAACACACTCAGGTAACTACTAACCCCAGTACTAACCTCAACCCACACTCAGAGGTAACTACTAACCACAGTACTAACCTCAACCCACACTCAGGTTACACTAACCACAGTACTAACATCAACACACTCAGGTAACTACTAACCACAGTACTAACCTCAACCCACACTCAGAGTAACTACTAACCCCAGTACTAACCTCAACCCACACTTAGAGTTACAACTAACCACAGTACTAACCTTAACACACACTCAGAGTAACTACTAACCCAAGTACCAACCTCAACCTACACTCAGAGTAACTACTAACCCCAGTACTAACCTCAACCCACACTCAGAGTTACAACTAACCACAGTACTAACCTCAACACACACTCAGAGTAACTACTAACCCCAGTACTAACCTCAACCTACACTCAGAGTAACTACTAACCTCAACCCACACTCAGAGTAACTACTAACCCCAGTACTAACCTCAACCCACACTCAGAGTTACAACTAACCACAGTACTAACCTCAACCTACACTCAGAGTAACTACTAACCCCAGTACTAACCTCAACCTACACTCAGAGTAACTACTAACCCCAGTACTAACCTCAACCCACACTCAGAGTTACAACTAACCACAGTACTAACCTCAACACACACTCAGAGTAACTACTAACCACTGTACTAACCTCAACCCACACTCAGAGTAACTACTAACCACAGTACTAACCTTAACACACACTCAGAGTAACTACTAACCCCAGTACTAACCTCAACCTACACTCAGAGTAACTACTAACACCAGTACTAACCTCAACACACACTCAGAGTTACAACTAACCACAGTACTAACCTTAACACACACTCAGAGTAACTACTAACCTCAACCTACACTCAGAGTAACTACTAACCCCAGTACTAACCTCAACACACACTCAGAGTAACTACTAACCCCAGTACTAACCTCAACCCACACTCAGAGTTACAACTAACCACAGTACTAACCTTAACACACACTCAGAGTAACTACTAACCCCAGTACTAACCTCAACCTACACTCAGAGTAACTACTAACCTCAACCCACACTCAGAGTAACTACTAACCTCAACCTACACTCAGAGTAACTACTAACCACTAAACTGAACCATAACTTCCTGCATGAGCCCTAGCCGCTGGAACAGCACAGATCAAACGCATGCTGACTTGAGTACATAAGGCACAATCCATGTAACTCGGATTTACACAGACATGAAGAAGTCAAAATGTATGACACAGATTAAGCAGAAATGCAGGCGGTTTGCAATTAAGTTGCAGATGTTTACAGGCAAAAGTAGCAAGTCTGTTTAATGATTTCGTCCCACGGAATAACAAACCCATTACAGCACTAACACTGAATGTCTAAGTGAAGCAGCTGCTGATCTCTGCCTCCTGCGACGAGAGAGCACAGCAGAATCCTGCAGGAACCGTCCTGACAAGAGTTCAAGCTTCACTGCGGTGGAACCGTTTATAGCACCATTCAATAAATATATAACCAGTCCTGAGATACAGACATATGCTTCCTCTGGCTTACAGAAACCGTTCAGGATCAATCTCTCTACATCTCTTCATCATCAGTCAGATCTAAAGACGTGAACACAAGCAGAACATAAGATGAAAACCTCTCTCTCTTTACAGCAGTCCATATCTGTAACTTTCTATTTGTATTGAGGTAGAAAAGAGAGTGCAGAACTGCAGCTTGAGTTTAACGAAGTAGATTAAAATTAAATTAAATTTACGCTTTTACAATAGTGCTGGGCGGTATACCGGTTCATACCGGATACCGGTGTTTATTTTTCTTATGATATGAATTTTTAAAATACCGCAATACCGGTGTCATTTAAATAACGTTTGAAACGCGACACTGTTAGAGAGGGGTCTCTTTTCACGATTGCATTTTGGCGAGGATACAGCTGTATGTGTTACTATGTGAAAGTTCCGAAACTGAAGCACTAACGTTAGTAGAATGTGATGAGAGAGTAGAAGTCATCCACAATATCCACATCGACCGCCACAAATATCCACCGTCCGCTGCATAAGCTCCCGCGTCTCTCTCACACACACACACACACACACACACACACACCGTCCGCTGCATCAGCTCCCGCGGCTCTCACACACACACACACACACACACCGTCCGCTGCATCAGCTCCCGCGTCTCTCACAAACCAAAGTTCTCCGTAGATACGACGGATTCCCGTCATTTGCAGGGTTCCCGCCTTCTTAAATTCACTTTTCATCATTTTAAGACCGTAAATACGCGTATATTTCTCAAATAGTGTTATAAATGTCTTGATTTTAGCTTGAATAGGTCTTAAATGAAGGAAAGACGATGTGCATTCAGTCTGTTGAGGGGGATGTGATCAAAGCCTGGAGTGGATTAAAGCACGTTCCTCTCTCCACTCTAAGCGTTCTGTAATCACTCCGCTCTGGATCCACTCCGGGTTTTACATTCCCGCTCACGGAGAAACTGCTCCATGTTTGCTCCATTTAAACGTTATCAGGGATTACTGAGGGAAAAGAAACATGTAGGAATCATGTAGCACACTGTTGTTGTTCTGCGGAACACCAAAAATCATCCCCTCCTCGGCAAACAACATAGTAACGCCACTCGCATCATTCACAGTCGGGTTCTTAGCAGAGAACACAGAGCAGAACTTGAATTTCGGCGCGGGATTGCGGCTAGTAATAATAATAATACTCATTCCCACAGGTTCCGACAGAATGCATCACATTTGCACGTGCTTTTGATTCTTGAGAACTCACTCATGCGCTCTTAATTTCTGTGCGCCCACAGATCACGATCAGGAGACAGATTTTAATAATTATAAGGGGAGTTTGCAAATGTGATATATTGATTTAATACAAAAGATCAATAAACAAGTACTGCATGATTTTGTTATATTTCATCAACGAAAATAGTTCAAAATAAAGTAACAGCTGAGCCCTTGTGCATCACTAAAAGCAAATGTATATTTAAAGCATTAATGTCCACATGAATCTATGAATGTAATTGCACTCATGCCACCTCTGAGCCTCATTAAACGTCTGAAAATGTACGTACAAGTCAAATGTCACCTCGTATTCGGAAGGCTAATTTTTTTATCAGAATTTTTTTTTATTGATCAGAAGGTAGGCTACTCCTAAATGTTTTTAATTATGAGGACAATGCTCCTAATTACAAGAAGAAAAGCACCGCTCTTAAACTGTGATTGTGACTGTAGCCGTATGGCTGTGGGATGGGGTTTGGCCAAGGAAATATTTTCAGTAAAAAAAAATTTTTTTGCTTTAACCCCTGTATTTAGTGTGGACTTTTTCTACAATATTCACTCATCATGACACTAAAATATGGCATTCTAAGTCAATTTACTGCAGTTTTTCCTCAGTCGGTAGAAAATGTGGTTAACACCCGGCGGTCATGCATGAAAAAAATAAATACCGTCATATACCGTGAAACCGGTATAATTTAGAAAAATACCGTGATATACATTTTTGGTCATACCGCCCAGCTCTATTTTACAATACATGCAAAGTTTGTCATAAACACTGAATGTCGGCTCAAAAAGGCTTTGAGAAGTAAAAAAAACAATAAAGTGATAAAAAATAAGGGAATGGATGATGGAATGATAGAATGAACGACTGATGATGGATGGAATGATAGATTAATGGATGGAATGATAAATCAAAGGATGGATGGATGGATGGAAGGAATGATAGAATGAACAGTGGATGGATGGATCAATGGATGGATGGAATGATTGATAGATAAATTAATAGATGAATGGATGGATGAATTAAATTAATGATGGATGGATGCATGAAATGGTAGAATGATCAATAGATCATTGGATGGATGAAGGGTCAGATGGGATGGAATAATAGAAGTTAGAACGATGGATGGATGGATAAAACAAAAGAATGAACAATGGATGGATGGATGGATGGATGGAGAGTCAGATGGGATGGATGAATGGATGGATGGATGGATGGAGAGTCAGATGGGATGGATGGATGGATGTAGGAATGGATGGATGGAGGGTCGGATTGGATGGAATAATAGAAGTTAGAACAAAGGATCGATGGAACAAGAGAATGAACAGTGGATGGATGGATGGATGCATGGAAATATAAAGTATAATAGATGGACAGATGGATGGATAGACAGATGGATGGATGGAAATATAAAGTATAATAGATGGACAGATGGATGGATAGACAGATGGATGGATGGAAATATAAAGTATAATAGATGGACAGATGGATAGACGGATGGATGGATGGATGGAAATATAAAGTATAATAGATAGACAGATGGATGCATGGAAATATAAAGTACAATAGATGGACAGATAAATAGACGGATGGATGGATGGATGGATGGAAATATAAAGTATAATAGATGGACAGATGGATGGATGGAAATATAAAGTATAATAGATGGACAGATGGATGGATGGAAATATAAAGTATAATAGATGGACAGATGGATGGATGGAAATATAAAGTATAATAGATGGACAGATGGATGGATGGAAATATAAAGTATAATAGATGGACAGATGGATAGACGGATGGATGGATGGATGGAAATATAAAGTATAATAGATAGACAGATGGATGGATGGAAATATAAAGTATAATAGATGGACAGATGGATGGATGGAAATATAAAGTATAATAGATGGACAGATGGATGAGCGGATGGATGGATGGATGGAAATATAAAGTATAATAGATGGACAGATGGATGGATGGAAATATAAAGTATAATAGATGGACAGATGGATAGACGGATGGATGGATGGATGGAAATATAAAGTATAATAGATGGACAGATGGATAGACGGATGGATGGATGGATGGAAATATAAAGTATAATAGATGGACAGATGGATGGATGGAAATATAAAGTATAATAGATGGACAGATGGATAGACGCGGATGGATGGATGGATGGAAATATAAAGTATAATAGATGGACAGATGGATAGACGGATGGATGGATGGATGGAAATATAAAGTATAATAGATGGACAGATGGATAGACGGATGGATGGATGGATGGAAATATAAAGTATAATAGATGGACAGATGGATGGATGGAAATATAAAGTATAATAGATGGACAGATGGATAGACGGATGGATGGATGGATGGATGGATGGATGGACGGACGGATGGATGGAAAAATAGATGGTAGCACACTTCATTACGTTGATTAATAAAATAATATTCACAACGAACGAGCTGTAGTTTTGGCTGTGAAATCTGTTGAGTAACACTCCTAAAGACACTGCTAGTCTAGTGACGGAGATGTTTTGTTGAATCAAACAATTCAACATCAATTCAGTTTGTCTTTGTACAGGTGCAGAGATCAGACACGCATCTGCCCTTGACACCTGACTTTCATTTCATCATCTGTTCCTCTGTTTAATTATTTATCTTCTCTTAGCAAAGCCACCTTGATTCAGAGCTTTCAACTGTAGCTGCGTTTTACATGACAAGACAACAAACGGCTTTCTGTGACACTAAAACACGTCAGATCTGACGACGCCATCCTTCAAAGAACAACAGATTAAAGAGAACGAGGACTGGAGAGGAGAGCTTTAAAAAGACATTTACACTCCAGAGCGAGAGCGTTACAATTCATACTTCTGAGTAAACATTCACTGAAATAAAATATCATTTAAATAAATACTTAAACACTTATTGTATTTCAGCTTATTGCCAAGGCAACATTTCTCATTTTCATTTAGTTTAACTTGATGTACTGAAACAATAAATACATTAAATAAACACACAAATAATAATAAAAAAATACATATATATATATATATATATATAAAAAAAAAAATTAGTGGTGGGCCGTTATCGGCGTTAACGTGCTGCGTTAACGCGAGACTCTTATCGGCGAAAAAAAAAATATCGCCGTTAATCTATTCTCAAAGTTGGGTTGGGAGCTGGGTCTATACTACGCAAGCTATGATGACTTTCACCCTGATATTTTAGCCGGATGTATACCTAGCCGAATTGCACTGTAGGGGCGAGAACGAGTCTTGAACTAGAGGCTCGCAGTCCGTGATGGACAGATTGTTAACGGCTGGTCTGTGTGGTAATACAATCGGGCAGGACATCCAAACGCCACCTATCATTCATCAACCTCAAATATGGCTTTTCATCTGAAAGATGTATGTAGTAGCAACTTTACATGGCCGCTCAATATGATGTTAACCTAGAGAAATGTGCGCTATTGAAGTGTTTGTGTGGAAGCGTTTGCTGCAGGACAGGTGTTCTGTCGACACCGGCTTCATAGCTGCATCCATGTTAGCACGCCACGCCTGATGTGGTAATTTCACAGTAACGTTAGGCATACACACAGGTTCAAGCAGAGGGTGACACGGGAGTGAATTCTCAAGTTCACATGAGACCTAAAGCGCTTCCTGTTTGCTTAAAAGCGCAACGTTTCGTTGTTATTCTGAGTGCACACAAATAAACGTAGAGTCTTTACAGATTCGAAAGATGTATTAGGCTACTTTTATCTGTATGACCAAAAATGACGGAGATTTTAAGAGCAAGTGAGCTCACCGCCTGTGTCCTGACATTGTATCCTACCCGTCAAATTTTCTTACTCGGCTTATTAGCATGCGCATCAATATTGCATCCTATTTCTCACGCTGAACAACAATATTTAATATATCTGCATTACTGTAAGGGTATGTTTAGGGTTGGGGTTGGTGTAGACGTTAATAAAACACAATCTAAAATGTAGAAAAATATTTATTGTTGGTTTCGGTACTAGATGTATCCTTCTATCCACAACCGCAATATAACACGTAATTACTGTATGTGCATTACTGTAAGGTGTAGGCCTACACTGTAAGGTGTACACATTAATAAAAACATAATTTAACAGGTAGAATTTTTCGTTTTTGAATTGTACTACCCACTGTTTTAATGGAGGTAGCCGGGTTTGCTTCAGGGAAAATGTATTTTTAAGAAGCTTCCCAATGGAAACAGTTCATCACGACCTCTTATGTAGGCCTACAGTTCAAAATTCATGTTTAACTGAATAAACAGTTAGTAAACACAAGTACATCTTATTGAACATAGTTTATTTTCATCACCAATTATCATAGTAGAACAGCTTTCTCAAGCAGTTTGTGATGCATTTTGGAAACAGGAGATGAGCCCCTGGTCTAATGCGCCACCTGGCTTGAGAAACCCGTTCTCAAAGACTTACTTTTAGTCATTATTTGGGTAGCACACATATTCTGAATGCCTTCGGCAGAATTCAAATGAGCCATTTTAATCTAGATTAATCTAGATTAATTCCAAAATTAATCTAGATTAATCTAGATTAAAAAAATTAATCTATGCCCACCCCTAAAAAAAATACATAACCGCACAACAAAACTACTAAAACTTCAATTAAAATAAAAACTAAAAATATATTCAATGCTTATTAATATTATTGCACAATAAAAATATAAAACAGAAAATAACATTAATAATGCTAATACATTAACACTGAGAAATGATAAAACTAAGCTAGAGCACTTTTATGATCATGAATGCAGCTGATGTTGATTTTAATCTATTTTTGTCGCATTGCATCAGGCTCTTTTAGTGCTGACACGGTGTTATGCTGTTTATTCATATTCGTTCACATTTATCATCCTCAGTCCAGTAAGCAGCTTCAGGACACACACACACACACAGCTTCTTGTTCCTGAGTTTCTCCAAACACAATCAGCTCTGTACCCAGAGCGAGGCACTGATGTCTCCAGCGGGACGCCTGTTCCTGCTGTCAGCACCCTGCAACTTACTCTGGGTAAAAATAAACGCTGCTGCTAAATGACGTGAAACTCTGATTCATCCCCGAGCAAAGAGTTTCAGCTCTGATGTGACGGCAGGAAAAATCAAAATGAGAATAACACAATGCAACCAGTTATGAAAATGCATAGTTAGGACAGCACAATAAAAAGACTGGATTTGCTAAATGACATTAAAAACTGGAAGTCAGCTGCCTCCAGTACTTTCATAATTTTGTATCATATTTTTTACTCCTATATAGAACAAAAAGCTGAAATAAATTACACTTAAAGGAATATTGTCAATTGTTCAGCCTGTGTCACGTTATAAATGTTGTATATTATTGCATACTCTATTCAGTTCATGGAAAAATTAAAAATTTTACAGTTTTTAAAGATTTGAATTAATCAATAAATCCAGGTTCTGATTAAAGAAAAAAAGCTAGGGTATAATTCCAGGTAATCGATAAGGCAATATTTCTATTTTGATATTTATTTAGTTTAACTTGTACTGACACACACAAAATATATATATATAAAAAAATATAAAAAATAGAAAAAATAATACAAACTATATAGAGAAATAAAAAGACAAAAACGAACAACAAAACTACCAAGACTTCAATTCATTATACCTCAAATTAAAAAAGCAAAAAAAAAAAAATCCAAAAAAAAAAATACGAATATGAATATATGAATATGAATATAAAAATATTATTATATATATAAAAAAAAAAAAAAAATCACCAAAGCATTAACCACAATTTGAATTCAAGATTTATATTAAATGTATTATTAGATGTATTATTTAATTATAAAAATGAAAACTAATTTTAAATATTAATAAAAACTCTAATAGTTTCTCAGGGATACTAAAATAAAATTTTGTCAACGTTGTATATTACGGAATATTCTTTATTTATAATTACATTAGAATGTTTTTGATTCAATAACACTTAAATCTGGGTTTTAAAGCTTGGTTCCATTAATTTTCTCTACTGGGATTGTAAATAAATTCTTCAATAAAGATCAAGGTTTGTTTATTCGTCACATACTAAATTATACAGGGTATAATCAGAAGTGAAATGTAAAAGATTCAACAGATTCACTGTTGACAAATCAACACAACTTTTATTCCCCATGTTTAAATATTTACGTTTGCTGTGCAGATATATTACATACACCTATATTTAAAGCTTCAAACTACTGTTAAAATCTATTTAGTGAAGTATCTCGATACATCACGACTTGCTCCTCACGGGATTCGAACCAGCGACCTTCCGGTTGCCAGCGCTGAGCCTAAACCCCCAAACCAAATCTTCTGGTTTCATTATGGCAGGTGGTGTCTGTAAAACCCTGCTCCTCTCCAGGCTGAACCACATCAGAGCATAAGCTGCGTCTCTGTACAAATCATTTCATAATCATCTGCCCAGATTTAGGACATAATCCTGCGGGTTTGGCAACAGCTTTCAGAGATGCAAACTCTGTAATTAGGACACGTTCCCACTGTCTAACACTGCCTTCGAGTCATGTCAGGACGATCGTATTTATGAGACGAGTGGACACGAACACCACCACAGTGTTGTAATTATCAGCAGGAGACCCGGGATTTTCTTACAGCCAATTAAAGGATTATGAAAGAAGTGTGTGTCACTGTAAATGTTGATTAGCTTTAAAACCATGAGAGTTGACTTTGATATATATATTTTGTTGCACCAGTGCTAAAAACATCATATTTTCAGTTCAATTTCATTTTAATTTGAGCTATTTTACTCGCTTTTGTCTTTTATTTTGTTTATTTGTTTACTTTTTTTCCAGTCTGTAATTTTAGGACTTCAACGTAAACTTATTTCAGTTATCTGCCATGGAAACATTTCAAAATGTACATTTAAGTTAAGTTTTTCAGCTTTCGATATTTATATTTTACGTCAGCTTTATTTCAATTAACACATTTTTTTTAAATAGATTTTCTCAACAATAAAAGTGGACAGTAAAAGATATTCCCAGAAGGACTCGAAAGTGGCATAAGACAACTATTAAAGCTATTTTACAATTACACTTAAACTAATTTTTTTACCATTTAATAAAGCTATTTCTAATTTAAGTGCTCACAGCATTTCTTTTTCTAACCAATCAGCAAAACAAATCCTGTGTGTGGTATTTTCTTGGCTAGAATCTGAACTAACGAGGCTCAAATTGGGAACGAATCATTCTGGAGTCGATTCATTGTAAACAGATTTCAAAATAGTCTGAATTCATGTAAAATCATGCATTAATTAAAATTACAGCTGACTTGTGATGAAAGCGGCTTTAAATCTTAAATTAGCTCAGTGTTGCTGGGTTCACAAAGAATGAGAAACAAAGAGGTTTCACACCTGGAGAAACATAAATATTTCTAAATAGTAATTTCATAAATATTTAATTAAGCAATTTTAGTCATTTTAATCTTAATTACGATAGTTGCCATATCTACATTTAAAAAATTTACTTTTAGTTTAAGGTTTGTACAATATTTATATTTGATCTTTATTTAAATGAACAAAAATGCATTTTAATATTTCAAGTAATTTTAGTACGTCAACTTAAAACTTATTTTAGTTGCCAAGGCAACATTTAAAAAATTACTTCATATTTTTCACCTTCTATTTTCTTTTCTTTAAGCTTTATTTAAATTGTTTTCACACAAATTCTGAATGAATCATTTTTGAGTTCAAACAAGTTGAAAACAGTCTGCATCAGAATAAAAAACAAACTTGTATTTGGTCAAATTATTGCTGAATGGCGTAGCTTCAATTAGCATACGTTACAAGCGTTTCTAACGGTATTTCCTTTGGTTGTATTGTACTGCTCTGTTTCTTTCTTTCGCTCTTGCTCTCCTCTTTGCTCTGTTCTCTCATAGGTTGTGTGAAGCTGTGGTGTCGGCACATAATTGTTCGCTCTATTAAGGCGAAATCGTTAAAGAGCTCGTGCTGGTGCGAACACATGCGTTTGGAGCTCCCTGGTTCCTCCTCCAGCCGGCGGCCAAACTAATATCCAGCACATGTTGTTGTGACTAAAACTAATCCTCATCGTTGTCAGTGTTACGGCACACTTTGTGAAACTGAGCGTAGGGTGTCCAGCACTTTTCTTTTGTGTGAATCTGTTTGGGTTTTGTGTTTGGTTAGGAAGTTAGGTAAGCTGGCTGTATTTTGTATTTATATATTTTGACTAGGTTATTTAATTTCTCCTTTTTCGCTCTAGATCCCTTTTGTTTGTTATGTTGGCCTGTGGCCACTCCAAAGAGATGCTCTTTATGTTTTATTATCTTTAATAAACATAACAGTTTTTGTTTCTGTAAATAGTGTGCGTGTTTGGTCCCTGACTGGAGCGATTTCTTCTTTAATTTGTAGGGATGCACCGAAATTAAAATTCTTGGCCGAAGCCGAACAAGATGAAACACTGAAGGCCGAATAACGAACACGGTTTTTCATAAATGTTCTCCCCCATGTAGGGCTATTTTGCTATTTTTTTCACTATTGCATAAATTAAATATCCAAAATCTGCTTTACAAAAAAAAAAAAATAATTACTTAACACTAAACATTTTTATACATCCTATCAGACATTACACCAACAAAGCACAACTTAACTTAAAATTAATAAGTTAGTAAAATAATGTTTTTGTCCATTTTTGAGACCCCCTTTCTTGAATCAGGCTTGTATTTTTTTCTGTACAAATAAATGCAGCCTTGCTGAGCAGAAGAGACTTCTTTTAAAACATTAGAAAATATTACAGATCCCAATTTGAACATTATTGGTGAATGTTATAGTAAATGTATTAATACAGCTGTTGTAGGGTAATTATTTATATAATTATTATAGTCGTACTTTTTATTTTATTTTACAGAACAAGAGTAAAATTACAATACTAACATTTATGAATGTTGATGGAGCTTTTATTTTGGCGGAAACACCTCGGTGCTTCTGTTTGTTGACAACAGCATGCAGATATTTCTCAGATATATCTCCTTACGAATTTGGGAAGATGTTTATCACACGTACCACATTGTCTCACACCTTTAAAAATATTATAAAAATGAGCAAATCACGAGTAAGTGTTTCAGCGCAGAATTTCCTCACGCTTTGGACTTTGAACCCTGGCGCCGTGAGCTCGTGCAGCGCTGTTTGAATACATGCCATTCGTGCGTGTTTTAGAAAACATAACATTCTGTAGTTTATTTACTAATCGTTTGAGGCCATTTCACGATTTCAATCATCACAGTAACCAGCATCAACCACCCCCCCTTCCTCTTCTCATCGGAGACATGAGAAGCAGCGCTAAGCAGTAGGGGTCGACCGATATGTGTTTTTCAGGGCCGATACCGATACCGATTATTACAGATCAAGTAGACCGATAACCGATATTTTGAACCGATATACGTGTCTGGTGTAAAAATGAAAATTAATGGCAAAATTAATAATAACAAGAGCTCTGACAAAAAAAAACGTTCTTTAAATGCTTTTAAACATGTCTTTAATTCTGAAAACTGTTAATAACAACAACATTAAATAAACAGTAATATTAAAAATATTAATAATAACATAAGTACAGAGATCACCCAGAAGCATTCTGTAAACATTTTGTAAAACTTAAAGTAAGCGTATTTAGCGTATTGTGTGATTATTCTCAACAAAAGTTATAATTGTTGTAGTTGTATTACGTATACAGTAATATATTCGGCTAAACCGAACTTATATTTTGACAGGTTGCCATGAGGACCTTTTAAGTTTCTGTAGCCTATGTATATATGATATGACGATCGTTTTACTCAAATGAAACGGTCAAATGCTCATGAAGTGACTCTCCGAGCAGTTCTGGGGATGTTGTTCATGTATTTATGTCCTCATTTAGTGATACGGCAGACGCTGAAGTCACCGCGAGCAGCACGCGCTTCAGTATGTGTGTGTGCAGTAAATGAAACCATTAACAGAGATGCAGAACATGCAGGATTCATATTTAAAGTGTTTTTCAATATTAATAGATACTAGTCCATAGCGCGAGTCGATTTAAGTGTACTGACCTACTTTTGATTAATTCATCCAAACTTCGACACATTCCGCGTTATACGGTAAATTCCATTATATGACTGCATTCCGCGATTCCGCCCGCATTTTCGCATCGCGACATCATGGGTTATATTGAGGTGTTTTGCAACTTCAGCAACGTCTGCTGCTGCTTTACTTTGAGAGACAACTGATGCGTGATCACTGAGGCAGCTCCAGTTAGCAAGTGCTCTCGGTGTGAGACTGCCTTCAGTTTTCCGCGTTGATTGGTCGGACTCGTGACTCTCTACATATCAGATGAGCGGTGGGCGGAGATTGCTCTCAGAGATTGAGAGATCGCCTCACTCTCACAGTGTTGAGCTCAGACAGGCTGCATCGAGCCAAATAGTGCATTTAAACATTAAATAGTTTCACCTGTATTATTTATTCACCAATAAATAATGTCACCTGTAAATAGTATGTTTGTTTGCATAAAAAAAAGAAAAAAAATGTAAAAAAAAAAGAAAAAAAAAAGTATCGGCAAATCTGTTTTTAAAATGGCCGATATCGATAATCGGTAAAATGCTTAATATCGGCGCCGATAATCGGCCAGGCCGATAATCGGTCGACCCCTACTAAGCAGTCTCTCGCTGTCGGTCTTGTAATGATGTCTGCGTCTCTCTCTCTCTCTGACCGTTTTAAATGCTTCCACACTGCAGATGTGTTTGCTGCATTAGTGCTCGCCTCTATTTGATCGCGTAATGTCATTGTTCGGTACAAATTATTTTGTGTTTGCTTATTCGGCCAATTTCGGTTGCCGAACATCCGGTGCATTCCTATTAATTTGTTAGGGATTCCATCACCAATCCTATTTCTATTATGCTCTTCTTGTTCCCTAGACTTGGGGCGTAATAGCATAGCTGGACAATTGTTGAGCTGAAAGTAATGGGCAGTGCATGCTGTTGAGTTAAAGGGGTCATGTGATGCGATTTCAAGTTTTCCTTTGTCTTTGGAGTGTTACAAGCCGTTCGTGAATATATAAGATCTGTAAAGTTGCAAAGACTAAAGAGATATTCTTCTAAAAGTTAAGACTCGTCCACGTCTTCCTAAAACACGCCCCACATGTCTACATCACTGTGTGGGAAGATTTGCATTACACCGCCCAACTGTTTACGCAAAGAAAGGCGTAGCTTTTATTCTCGCAGTAGTATTGTTGCTGTTGCCGCCATGTCGTGTATGTTTCTATATACGGTAAGGGGCGTAACATTTCTGTCACACGCTTGAGGTATTCGACCAATCACAACGGATACACACTGGATAGCTGGCCAATCAGAGCACACCGCACTTTTCAAAATGATGAGCTTTGTAAATATTGACGTGTTTCAAAAAACGAGGAACTACAATAATGTTTTTTTTTACCTTAAACCACGTAAACTAGGGATGTTACGATATCACAATACGATATTATTGCAATATGAAGTCAATGATACAATATTTACTGGAATATTTAAAAAGACAAATGAAGTACAAATTAACATTTTGTACAAAATTGTTCAAAATTAAGAGCTCCAACTCATGTTCTTAATTAAGAAAACTTAAATCAGAAAAAAGTCAGTGAATTGACTTGTACCTGAACATTAAAGGGGACTCAACCCTCTTTAAATTTGTAGTACACTGAAATTACATTCACACTGGGGTTTTAGGAAGCATTACACCAAATACACAAAACAATGTTATTTTTAGCATGGTCATACGACCCCTTTTACTTACCTTCTCTCTGCAGTCGAGTGCTGATCCGTCAGGTCGTGTACGAATGGTGAACGGCGTGGACAGCCGGAGCAGAATGTTCTGGAAGGAGCAGGGGATTCTGGGAGAAACGAGCTCAAAGCTGTTGCTGAAGGTGAGCGTCCGGTGCGGGTCGCTCTTGGCCTGTTTCCGAAGCCCCTCCCCGACCTGCAGGACCTCCATGTTGGGTCCCAGAACCAGGTGAAAGGGAAAGGCCCGGCAAAACGTGCTCAGTCCGATGCGCAAATCCAGCGGCGAGCGTGACAGCTGGCGAGATGTGGCGGCGGTGTGCGATGACGAGGATGCGGGTTGAGTCCGATCCTCTCGAATTAGGAAGGACAAACAGGCAGGAGATGAAGACGAGGGTGGAGATGGGGATGAAGAGGGGGAGGAGTCAGTCGAGAGCTCGCCATCCTCATTGGCCGTGTGCAGCCACTTGGGAGGAGCTTCCTCCACTGAAACGTCCGATTGGTAGATGCGGCGGGCGGCGGCCCGGATTAAGCCCGGCATGGCCACGCCCATGGTAGGATCGGGGTTGAAGCAGTGGAGGAGGAGAGTCCGTCCCACATCGCTCTCCGCGTCCGTCGCTTCGCTCTCCTGAGGAGCGTCTTTGCATAGGAAAGAAGGAGCCTCGGACGACGCTCGGCGGCCGCAGGACGTTCTGATGTGTTCTAGAAGCGCATCGAAACCATTGAAGAAATCCTGCAGGGTTCCTCCGAGAGCTCGCAGAACCCGCTCGTTCTCCTCCAGACACAAACCGAAGAACTCCTCCCCAAATCGGCCGCGGATCTCGGCAAAGTCCACGGCTGTAAAAAATATGCACAAAATTATAAATTTGCTTAATAATCTTTTAAATAAAAACAAAATAGATTTTTTTTAAACAAATAAGACCGTTAATACATATTAATTTAATTATTTGTTAAATAATGTATATATATTTTTTAAAGAAATTGCTTTTATTTAACAAGGATGCATTAAATTGATCAAAAGTGACAGTAAATACATTTATAATGTTACAACTTTCTATTCATCTGTGAATCCTGAAAAATATAAATATTCCACAAAAATATTGAGCAGCACAACTGTTTTCAACATTGATAATAATCAGAAATGTTTCTTCAACACCAAATCAGCATATTAAGGTTCATGTGTAATAATATATCATAACTTTACTGTACTGTATTTATGATCAAATCAATGAATCCTTGGTGAGCAGAAGTAATGAAGCTTGTTTCTATTATTGGATTTAAAAAACATGAAAGGTAATTGCAATATTTTATCTATCAATTCAGACTTTTGTTCTCGCAATTCTGAATTCATAATTCTATAATAGAAACTCAACTGTTAGATGTAAACTAGCAAAATCGAGAAAAGACTAAATTGTGATACAAAAAGTTATTTCCACAGTGCAAAAAAAAACTTGATAAAAAAATAAATTACAAAAAAAAAATAAAAAAATAAAGGTAAATGTAAACTCACAATTTCAGAAATGTGAGATAAAAAAAAGTGTGTCAGAAAAGTCACAATGGCCTTTTAATTTAGTTTTATTCCATATCAGAAACAAGCTTAAGAGACTTCTTATTAAAAACATGAACATTTGTTACCAACCCCATTTGAACAGTGGTGTAGCCTATATTTAAACAAATTCATATTTGTATGATGCAGTAACCTTTGAGTAAAAGCAATGCAGCACTTGAGAAGTTACATAGCACGTCATCGAGTGGATTATTGCTTTAATAAAGTCTGCTAAATGCATAAATGTAAATAAAGTAGCATTGCGTTTTAACATGTAACATACAGTCACAGATTATTACTGACATTTACATCGGAATGAACACGACTCATATAAAGATGGAAAGTTTAAAGGTCTGGACCCAGCAAAACCATCGATTACCAGAATAATCAATCGCTGCAGCACAAGCGCGTCGTGAAACGAGATGCGCAGTAGGTTTCGCTGGGCAGGGCTCAGTTTAAATGGCTCATTGCGTTTATTTATAAACCTGTTCTCGTTAGGGATGGCAGAGTTAGTATCTTAGCAACATCTCTGGAATGGAGACCGCAGCAATGGAGGGAGTTTTTAGGAAAGTGTCAGTGAGTGTGTATTGAGGTCAAAGTTTTACCATTTCAAGTGTGTGTGTGTGTGTGTGTGTGTGTGTGTGTGTGTGTGTGTGTGTGCACGTGAACTACAGATGCACGATTTGGTCAAAAATCATGAGAAATGCATGATGCAAAATAATGCACTTTATGTTGTCAATGCATGCTACAAGTCAACCACTTTACAGACATAAAACAAGATTAAAATACTGAAACAATATAAAAAGTCCCATGCATGCTTGAGTATGCCAAGTACATACAGAATATCACTCTGAGGCATGCATGACATATACTCCATTTATTAAATTAAATTACAGCATTTTAAGGTTTAATGATTGCACAAGGTCATGATTTTGATTTCTTCGATTGAATGCACAAGCCTAGTTCGTACTTACCTAAAATAGTTGCTGTGTATTTGAGTATTCCTGAGATGTCAGTCTGGCTGTCACAGCGAGAGTTTTCAAACCAACACTTCTGCTCATCTGACAAGCTTCGTACAAACCCTTGTCCACTGCAAGACAAAGAGAGTTTAATCAACATTTACCAGGGTGCGAGTAGATAAAAGGGTCACCAAAATATCCAAAGGAAATAGAATAGCTTCATATCTGAGAACTGAGGGTCTTAATTTCAGCCATTTAAACGTGCATTTCAGCTTTCTATGATATTCCTATCGATGAATAAAAATAGAAATAAATGAGACCCAAAAAGTATTTGGACTGTTAAAGGGTTAATTCACTCAAAAATGAGTCTGTGTTTTACTCGCCTTCGAAGCATCCTAGCTGTATGTGACTTTATTCTGTCAGACGAATCCTATCAGAGTTATATTAAAAATTGTCCTGGCCCCCCCCAAGCCTTACAATGGGACTAAACGGGTGTAAGCTGGATCCTGTTGGGAAGACTTGAAATAAAGTATGCACACTGTAATTAAACATCCCTCGGATCCAAGGGGTGAATAAAGGTCCCCTGTAGCGAATCCATGCGTTTTTGAAAGATAAATATCCATATTTCAAAATTAATAATCACTTCTCTCTCACTACATCTAACGGTCACAGGCGGAAGCAGTCGGCGGATGACGTAATGTGTACGCTTTGCGTGATTAGTGACGAGCGCGGAGAGAGAACAAAACAAAACGCTGGTCACGAATTAGAAGCACAAAATGAGGATTGATAAAGGGGCATTTATTCACCCCCCCGGAGCCGTGTCAGGGATGTTGTATTACAGTGTGCGTACTTTATTTCAAGTCTTCCGAACAGGATCCAGCTAACACCCGTTTAGTCCCATTGTAAGGCTTGAGGGCCAGCAGTGTTGTTCAACTTCTTTCCATGTTAAGTAGCTAAAGCTAGTTTGAAACGTTGCTAAATGACATCATATGAGTCATACGCATAATTAGCATATTCATGACGTCATCGCGTCGTATTGTCGTTTACATTTGTTTGTCTCTCTATGCTCATACTGTATTTTAATGCAGCCAAATTCTCAATAAAACTGTGTTACTTTATATATTTGACTGTTTCTGTTGTCAGTCAACGGGTAAATATGAAATAGTGATTAAAACACATCCCTTTACGAATACATAACCAGCTCTTCCTTCCAAGAAGATAGTCTGCACAAAAATCATAATTTATAATTGAGCCGTCATCTGATTAAATCAAATAATACACACAAGATAAGACAAGACAATTCCTGTACTGTGACTTCGGCTATATTAACATGTAAAATTATAGAAGCAACATAATATCTGTTTTAACTGAACGGGCTGCTCCTCTCAGACGCTCGCTGAACAGAGCAGGTGCAGAGAAAGAGCTGCGTGCGCTGATCTCGCGCCGTTGAAGCAGTACTAGCGATCACAGAGACTCGCTAAAGTTTGTCCAAGAAGTCGCTAGATTTATCACTAGTCGCTTTCTGGGGAAAAAGTCACTAGGGGGGGTCTGAAAAGTCACTAGCGACAAAGTCGCCAAGTTGGCAACACTGGGGGCCAGGACAATTTTTATATAACTCCGATTGGATTCGTCTGAAAGAATAAAGTCACATACACCTAGGATGCTTCGAAGGCGAGTAAAACACACTCATTCTCATTTTTGGGTGAATTAACCTTTTAAGGCTCATTTCTAAATGTTTACACGTCAAGTCAAATTTATTTGTATAGCATTTTTCACTTTTTTTGAATAGCTTTACATAAAATCATAATGTTAACATTTCTAATATATTCATATCTTCAAGTCTTTTAGTCACATTTAGCATGGGTGATAATATAGTTACTATATACCATCTAACTTTACATAAAGAGCTGGATGATAATATAGTTACATTTAGAGACAAAATAAAATAATCAGGTAGTTGAGATCTGCTATATCGTATGGTTTTACATGTGTACTCTATGAGGATAAAGTTAGACATACGTTTATATTCAACTTTAAAAGAAAAACTGTCCAAAACAATTTGAGCCAAAATAAAATAAAACATAGGCAGGTGAGATTTGCTTTATAGTATATAATGCGTTTGTACAAAATGTCAAAACTTATTATCATTTGTTGTAAAGAAAACAGCACACGACTTTTGACAAAAACCTAAAACGTTGAAATTAAATAATTAGATGTTCAAAATTGGTTACTTTGTTATTTTGCATCACATGAAATTTAATTCGTTTTAAATGTGAATTTGGTGTCAAAATACTGCATTGTAAGAGCATGCAACTTATCTTGCTTAGACGACTTGCGATTCATTTGCAACAGGTAAATGACAAGAATAACAAAGTGCAATAAAGAGTCAAACTATCTGCGCTACAAATCAGTATGTTTATGATTATGATAATACATTAAAATCTGCAATATCAAGCAGTACGGAATATTGAATTCGATTAACATGCTCATCTCGTCAGTAAAGCCGGTTCCTTGATTAGCAGTAAATCTCCATCACCTGTTTTCAGATGGAGCGGTGGTTAATACACAGAGCCGTAGTTCACTGACAAGCTACGACATATCTCGTTTGTAATCGCAGATGAATCGCCTTCGATTATGAATGCAATATTGCATAGCTTGTCATTGAACTATGGCTCTGTGTATTAACCGCCGCTCCATCTGAAAACAGGTGATGGAGATTTAGCACTAACCAAGCTTTACTGTCGAGATGGACGTTAATTGAATTCGATTAATTGCACAGCCTTATCAAGCAGCATAACAGAGTTTTTCTACAGGGATTTGTATATTTAAATTATTTTAAAGTCTGTTTATATAGAACAGTGTGCATGTTTTCATAACTGATTAGGATTTGTTTTGTTTAAAAAAAAATGCATTTTGTGTTTGTTCATTGTGTGATTATATGTATTTCTTTGTAACTTTATCCTTTGCTCTTGACTTGGACTCCCTGTTAGAAAAGATATTGTATCTCAACGGGACCTTCCTGGTTAAATAAGTAAATAAACAGGTCAAATAACTGAATGGAATCAGACCGGAAGTCCCGCACACACGTCACAAATGACCGCGGCCGGCCTTACATTAAAAATAAGGTGGTTATACATCGAGTTCATATTCAGACTTCTGTCATTTTGATCGCAGACTTTATGATTTGAGACGTTGTTGAGATCTGAAACTATTTTCTTAACACTGTCAAGGAGAAACGACTGAGAAATAAAGGATATCTTATTTCTCCATGGCATTGTGTGGATGTACTACCTTATTTCCCTCCGTCTGTAAAACTCCACTGTTCTCTGCAGGGCCAGCTGAATTGTCTGGGTCTAAAAAGAAGAAAAACAATGCAGTCAGAAGTAGCTCGACCCAGATTCACGAGTGAAAGACTCGATTTAACTGATAAACAACAGCACTCTCAGCGCACGTGTCCAAACACTGCTCGTGCTCGCCTCGAGAGCTCCTTTCGCGGGATCTAAATAAACGGATTCAAAACACACCAGACACAACACAATCAAAAGTTAAAGCAACTGTAGGCATATGTATAATTTTTTTGTTTACCTAAAATTTCCGTTTCTAAACATTCCCACTCTTCCCCAAACATCGTTTTTGGGAGTTTGTAAGTTTGACAAGCGGGTGGCGTAAACAACGGATTGGTTTACGGCAACAACAAATGCACGTGCAGCCTACTAGGCCTATATTTACGACAGTGAATTCCAATCGCTTAACTGTAGGAGGCTCTAAAGTAAAAAAAAATACATAAAACTACATGTAGTTGCTTAAAAACAAACAAAACAAGTATTTTCTCAATGTAAATGAATTGATGCTAGACTCATTTTTTTTTCTCGAAGTTGTAAATAAAACAAAAATAACCGGCGCACTATATTTAACAAGAACACACTACTTTAGTGTTTCGATGTGTTACTTGCCATTTCTTTGTAATTGTGAAACTTACTAGCAATTTCTGATTCTGAAAATAGTTTCTACGCCACTTTTTTCAGTAATAAGTTCCACAGAGATGCAGATTAAGTTCTAATTAGGCTAATCTAAGTTCTCCATTTGTTGAATGGAGTAAGAGGTGGTGGTGGTAAACTGACAGTCTCTATGGGATTGGTCTGTTTGTGCCGTGTTTGTGTGATTTGGTGTCTTTTAAAGGGATTTACAGTGCTGATCTACCTGTAATAGAATACACCCTTAAGCCCTATCCAATCAACTGCCTTTATCACGCTACCACGGCAACAATACTCCAATCCAAAGCTCTTAATAGCTCAAATCCAGCTTTCCCTGCTCTCTCTCTGGAGAAATGAACCCTGATTTATAATGTAACACTGC
Organism: Gymnocypris eckloni scoliostomus; assembly: GCA_027564155.1. Classification (NCBI taxonomy): domain Eukaryota; kingdom Metazoa; phylum Chordata; class Actinopteri; order Cypriniformes; family Cyprinidae; genus Gymnocypris; species Gymnocypris eckloni. The sequence continues at coordinate 1,556,484 of CM050417.1, forward strand.
AGAGAATGACATTAAAACGCATTATGATGATGAGAAGATGGGGGGGGAAATTACCTTGATGTCACTGTGCAAAAACTTCTTCATGCTTTGTGTAGTCATCCGAAATTATTTATATTATTCAGCAAGGATGCATTAAATGATCAATTAAGACATGTATAATGTTCTAAACGGTTTCTATTTCAAATAAAAGCTGTTGTTGTTCATCAAAGAATCTTGAAAAATAAAATGCATCAGTTTCCACAAAAAATATGAACTGCATGAAAAATACACAGAAATGTTTATTGATCAGTAAATCAGTATATTAGAATAATTTCTGAAGATCATGTGACACTGAAGACTGGAGTAATGATGCTGAAAATACAGCTTTGATCTCATGAATAAACTACATGTTAATATATATTCAAATAGAAAACACTTATTT